>JBAKBP010004213.1:0-139649 GCA_037953745.1 Lithodes maja
GTACTGAATACACTATAGCGAGCGTAATTTCTAGAGTAGTAGGCGAAAAGACTAAGAAACGAAATGGGCTAATGACTGCAACGTATAGTCTGGTGAAGTAGTGACTCAAAATATCTGGAACATGTTATGTTTGTACATGTTATGTTTGTTTTTGTTTATATATAAATTTTCGTTTATTTGTATTTCATTATATATTTTTTGTTTGTATTATGCAAGTAAAAACGACTGGATTAATTTAATTTATGTAAATATGTATGCTTCGAAACTTATATTTGCTTCGAAACTTATAATTGCTTCGAAATGTATATTTGCATCATGTAATTATATAAAATTACACCCATATCTAGTACATGTTGCTCATATATAAATCATTAACATTAAAGGAGGGCCCCATACCTGTCTGCACTTGTATCCATGCGCCTCTGTGTAACTTTAAAATTCACCGTAATCCTATCTACGCAAGTGGCCCCGTGAGTCAGGTGAGTGAGTGCCTTATTGCCTCGAAATAGTATCACTCACACGTCGATAATGAGGCCACTGAACTTCATTTGTTATTGACATTTGGAGAAGCCGACGAAATTTTGAGAAACCAACGGACGAGTGCGCGTAACCAGAGGAAGGAAGTGAAGCAATACGACTCGAAGGTAGCTAAATCTGGGTCTACCGAAAATGGGATGCCGAAAGGGTTGACTCATGCATAAAAGAAAGGAGGAGGAAAGTTGTGTGAGAAAGTAGGAGAGAAGTAGCCGAGTAGTGGATGAGTCAGAGGAAGTTGGGAGAGAAACTGTTTGGGAAGTTGGTGGGGAAATGATTGACTGTGTGTGTGTGTGTGTGTGTGTGTGTGTGTGTGTGTGTGTGTGTGTGTGTACGCATGCTTTTGTGCATGTACGATGTTACGTATATACGTAAACTAAGAAAGTAACCAAGAGGAAAAACATTGTAGAACATGTACAAGAAAATGTTGAAAAGTAAGGTGTATAACAAACAAAGGACCGATTACGTTACTTTAACTCTGTAGTGTAATCTTAGATATGTAGTAACTAAATAACTAAATATATATATATATACAGTATATATATATATATATATATATATATATATATATATATATATATATATAATTGAGAGGTGGATAGAGGGCTTCTGCTCTGCTTTGGGGTAGACTACAATCAGACTATTAATTCCCCACATATAGTCCAGTAAAGATATGGATATACCCACCACTAATTGCAATAGTTTTTCTCTCTGTTTTATTTTAGTGTGTTAGTATAGGAATAACATGCTAAAAGTCTAGGAAAATCTATCTGTGGGAACATTGCTTTGCAAAGGCATTTTCTAAAATGCTGAGTCAGCAACTTTTCATTAATGACAAATCGTGGTTCTCTACTTGTCTATCTCATCGTTTCATTTTATATTGCATCAATATTTGTACATCTGTTTCTTAGATAATCTACATCTTGATGTTTGTCACCTTGGTTATATAAAATATAATATGTGACTTTTCTTTTCATTTCAGATCTATGACTAGCTATCATGGATAAGTGTGTGTTTTGTGAGCAACCTCTCGCTGATGGTCAACAGACGGTGACATTAACTCAGAAAGGATGTGACAGTATCGTGAGGGCCTGTACGCTACGTCAGGATACTTTGTCCGTATCTGTTGGTCAGACAGTTCATATCAAATGTCGCAAGGATTACACAAACCCCCATGTTATTGAAAGAGACAAACAAAGATCAGCCAATGAGGCAGATTTTCATCAATCTTCTGCTAGCCTCCGATCTTCGAAACCAGTATTCGTCTACAAAGAACATTGTATATTTTGTGGCTGTGGAGATAGTTCAGGTGGTCGACAGGATGCCCGAAAACTCATTCCAGTTCGATCCATCAACATGCAGAAAATGATTCTCAAAGCATGTGAGGAGTATGAGGGTCCTTGGGTAGACGTCGTCAGAGATCGTGTATTATTTGTTAATGACCTCCATGCTGCCGATGCACTATATCATAACCTTTGTTCAACCAACTTCAGGACAGGGAAGCAGATTCCCCAAATATTTCAAAGCAGTGATGGAAAACCATTCAAGCGGGTTAAAAGGAGTGAGCGTGCTGGAAGACCAAAGCAGGGAACAGCAAGACAAGCCTTCTTGAAAGCTACAGAATACTTAGAGGAAAATAATGATGAACATAAAACCATCACAGACTTAATTGAAAAAATTGCGTTGCCTATGGATACACTCACATGAAGAATGAATTGAAGAAACACTTTGGAGACCAGGTTGTCATCACAGAAATTGATGGGAAGTCTAATGTTGTCACTCTGAAAAGCACTGTTTCTCGAATATTGCACGATTTTCACTTGAGGTCACAACAAGAAGATTGTGACAAACACCAAGAAATAATCAAAACAGCAGCTAAACTGATAACAAATTACATCAAAGAAATTAACCAGTCGAGAGATGTCTATCCAGCAACAAGTGCCATGGCATCCATCCAAGATAACCTGAGTTTCGTTCCTGACTCGTTACAGACCTTCCTTACAGAGCTCTTTGTGGACTACAAGTCGCAGAAGATAGCATCTATAGGTCAAGCCATCATGCAAGCAACTCGTCCAAGAGCACTCATGGCTCCTCTACAAATCGGTCTGGGAATCCAGATGCACAATAGTTTTGATTCCAGATTCCTGATCGATTCCTTGCATGCACATGGTTTCTGTTGTTCTTATGCAGAAGTACAGAAGTTCCAGCGCAGTTCTGCAGCTGCCCAAGGGACTAGCTTTCCTGAGTACTTTCCAGGACATTTCCATCAGTACATGGGAGACAATGCAGACCATGACATTGCCACTCTAGATGGCAAGAACATGTTTCATGGAATGGGTATAATCGCAGCTGTAACACCCTATCTGAAAGCTGAAAGAAACATTCCTAGAAAGGACATCCCTTTGAAAGATGTAGTTGCCCTCAGAAAGATAAACATTCACCCATATCCATCAGAGAGAGAAGCAATGTACAACATGTCTTACGAAGTCTTGGAGAAACCAGATGTGAAAGAGCCATATCTCCAATCCGACTTTCTGTGGAAAGTATCACCGACAGCTCAAATATCAAGACCTCTATGGAATGGATACATGCAAATGATTGCAGATGGAAACCATCCAGGGAAAGCCTCGGTAGTATTTATGCCCATGATAGACATGAATCCAAATTACCTTTCCTGTATATACTCGACACTAGTATTTGTTTCATCGCATGCAAAGCGGGACAATACCACCCCCGTAATCACATTTGATCAGCCTCTTTGGTGGAAGGCACACACCATTGTAGAAAGTGAACCACCAAACAGCGACGTCCGATCAATTGTGCGTCTCGGAGCGTTTCATACCCAAATGAGCTTTTTGGGTTCCATTGGACATTTAATGTCTGGATCTGGACTTCAGGAAGTGCTTGAAGTGGTCTTGGCTGATGCAATGTGGTCTGAAGGTTTAGACAGTCCGGCTCCAGAAGGGGATATCCAGTACATTCTAGACGGGGGTGCTCTCCTGCATCGCATTCCATGGACACGTGGACACAGTTGGGAGGAGATTCTGCAAGACTACTGTCGATATGTCTCCAACAGATATGGAAAAGCTACAGTTGTCTTTGATGGATACACAGATGCCGCCTCAACCAAAGATTGTGCTCACCTTCGACGACGAAATGGAATTGTCGGTGCTCGGGTTCACTTTTCTGTTGATATGAGGCTGAAGATGAAGAAAGCAGAGTTTCTGGCAAACAAAGAAAACAAACAACAGTTCCTCCATATGCTAGGTGAACACCTGGAAAGGACAGGCTGTCATGTCATCCATGCAAAAGGAGATGCCGATTTACCAATCGTTCAGACAACAGTGGAATCTGCAGCTAGGTGTGACAGCATACTGGTTGGAGACGACACTGATCTACTTGTACTTCTCTGCTATCATGGCAAGAATACATCGCACAAACTCTTCTTCAAACCTGAGCCAAAATCACACTCAAAGAAGAGACCAAGAACATGGAACATTAAAACGACAAGGGCAGCCCTTGGCAGCGCAGTCTGTGACAACATACTCTTCATACACGCTGTCCTTGGATGTGATACTACATCGAGAGTCCATGGTCTTGGAAAGCAGCTTGCTCTGACACGCATGAAAAATGCTGTCTTCTGCAAACAAGCACAACTTTTCATGAAACCAGACATGACAAAAGAGAACATCATTACTGCTGGAGAAATTGCAGTTGTGTCATTGTACAGTGGTCTCGAAGGGGAAACCATTGATGAGCTGCGGTACAGACGTTTCTGTCAAAAGACAACATCCAGTACCTTAAGTGTACAGCCTCATGCACTACCTCCGACCTCTGCATCTCTGAGAAATCACAGCCTCCGAGTTTACTATCAGGTTCAGGTGTGGTGTGGTGTGAATACTCTGCGTCCAGAAGACTGGGGGTGGAAGGTGGTCAATGGAAGAATGTACCCGTTGACAACAAGTAAAGATCCCGCTCCTCAAGAACTCCTTGAGGTCATCAGATGCAGCTGTAAGACTGGCTGTCAAACTCTGCGATGTACATGTCGCAAGGATGGACTTGACTGCACTATTGCATGTGGACAGTGTCTTGGAATCTGTGCAAATATGTCAACATTACAATTAGAGGAACTCAGTGATGATGCATTGAACACTGACGCATGATGCATTGATGCATTTAACCATATTTCATAAAGAATAAGTGTTCCGTAGTTGCAGTATGCATCTCATAAAGCAAAGAAAATTTAAGTTTTTTGTTGTCCGAGGGTATGTGTCCTTAACACAATTTTAAAATATGTTCCCATAGTTTGATTTTCTTAGACTTTTGATATGTTATCCTCCTCATAATGTAGTTTCATATGCAACAATCAGAAAAACTATTGCAATTAGTGGTGGGTTGACCCCCCATTCTGCCGTATCTTTACTGGTCTAATATGCAAGTGCCTGTCCCAAGAGTAGGCCTATCGTAAGGATTTCATAAAGTGCATATATTGGTCCGTCAATTTGCACCGGCATTATGTGTCCAATTCATTTGATTGATGGCAAGATATGGACTATTGTGGACAATCCAAAAATCTTACCAATGCCCATCAATGTTAAGTCAAATCTATACTATTTCTAGCTGTTGATCTTGGATGGAGTCACTGGACAAATAAAAGCTTTTGAATAAGTTTACAAATAGGCTGTGCCTCATTAGCTACTTATCACGTGACTCGAACGTTGTATCCTAATACCCCCATTTGTGTAGGCGCCTATTGACCCTGCCTATGAAACCCCAGGAAGAACTAAATCCAAATGATACAATGGAATGTCCATACAAAACAAACACACGAACACCCCAGGAAGAAGGAACGTTAATGATACAATAAACGTATAAACGTATGTAAATACCAAACAAACAAACCCACCGGAGGACAGTCTCATTACACCCCCTTGTCCCAGAACCCCCCTCCCCCGACTCTCTCTCTCTCTCTCTCTCTCTCTCTCTCTCTCTCTTTCCTCCTCTCTCTCTCTCTCTCTCTCTCTCTCTCTCCACCCTGAGGATGTCACCGGTACCAGACCTGTAATTAGTGAGACCCATGACACTCGTAATATCCTTCCGTCCGATACCCCCAACTGGACGACGGTAGATCAAGTGGGTGGGTACTTCTCTCTCTCTATATATATATATATATATATATATATATATATATATATATATATATATATATACAGTATATACGGTTTATATACTATATATATATATATATATATATATATATATATATATATATATATATATATATATAATATATTGTTACGACCGGGCACTCGGGTACACTAGGGCTCTTACACAGGACTCGAGTATGGCTCGCTGCCACAACGGAAACACACGATCCCAACCCCAGAGTACTGCCAGCCGAACAAAAAACGCCACTACCCTCCAGAGTTCTATCTGCTATAACGGGGTATACAAGAACTCGGTACTAGCGTTTCACACAACAGACTAATAACAAGACGGGAGTTATCTAGTCTGGTCAACAATCAAACAAAGAAGAAAGTACTACAACACTAAAGAATAGTGTTGGCCGAAGCCGAAGTAATCCACCCTTGAACTAAGAACTTAAGAAGTCCTCCACCCTCTACTTCGGATCGGCACTATTACATTACGTTAAACAATAGTCCTCGAGCATCAAGCAAGGAATCTTCTGATAAGTTAGATGCTTCTCGAATACTCATAAGAAGTAAGTATCGGATTTTGAACAGCAATTTAATGACTAACTCACTGGTAATTAAAGGCTTTAAATTGACATAAGAAGAATTATAAGAATAAGCAATAGGATATGGCAAACATTAAGAAGAAGTACTCCGACAATGCACTGGCAATAGCCTACTAAGATTGTGCTCGTGGGCCACTAATCTCTGAAGTAGCTAAGCGTGCCACACATGAAATCAATAGTGCTTAAACAATAATATACATAAGGAGAAGCTTCAATACTATGCTGTATCTGCTGGTCGAGCAAAGTCTAGCTGGGATATCTAAGGTTAAGAGACAATGGCTGAGCAAGCGGCTCGTAGCCTAGCGAGGTCCTTAAGACTGTGCGGCCAAATTACGGTAATTGACGGGATGCTCTCTTGAGAGATCCAGATCACTAGTATCTGGTTCTCTCCTGGCGATCCTCTCAAAGTCAAGCAAATGAGATAGCACAGTGTTGGGTGGCACAGGCAAAAGCCCTCACTCGCAACACAGTGCTAAAGTCCAACGGTACACAGTCAGAAAGACCACCTAGGCGTTCCACGTCTCCGTTGCAATTGTACTGGTTCAACCGCAACCTAGTACTCATAGGAAATCACAACTCAGGAACCCTATCCCAGTCTAGCATTGCCTAAACCAGCAGAAAACAGGAACATGAATAATCGCACACAGGGAAATGCATATACGAGTGCAACAAACATCAATCAATCCTATTCTAGTTAACCCTTCCAAAAATAGGCTATCTAACAGGCACTTATCTCGTGAGAACTCAAGCGATAATACTTTGGCTGACTAAATCTGCACCAAAGGGGTCATTGAGGTTAAAAAGGGTTCAGAAGAAGAGAAGAAAATAGGCTGTTCAGAGAGTAGAGAAAGTTCACATCAGTCGGAAGAATATCGATAGTTGCAAGGGATATGAGAGGTCGCTTTGCCTGATGAGTTCTGAAGCATGGTGGCAAAAACCTCTCTTTTTATACTCGGCCCTCTAGCGGCATATCTCAAACTACTTAAGGACCGCCCACTGGCAATCATGACGTCATATTCTCTCAATCTGGGATCGACAAAGAACTTCCCACGCGCTGAAAGGGAGGAAGGGAGGAGGAAGGAGGGAGTGAGGCCTACACACCTCGTGGCGCGCTCACCGGCCGGCGCCACATAACTCTCTCTCTCATCATCATATATAAGTCCCACACACAATACATATATACAATGATATAAAATAGAACTCGTTGACTCAGAAGAAAACAAAATACATAATGATAATACTTATAGTACAACGGTTCACATAAGCTGAGTTAGGAAACTCTACACAGACTACAGCCAAAGTTCCTGCCCTGACGATCCTAGCGAGGGTGGGGCCTGACTGGGCGTTCTGTACAGCATGCTCATACTCGACATGCGTCACACCTCCCCCAAGATTTTACTTGCTCAACCCTGAGCTAAAATCTGATATACAGAACCCCATCAAACCCCTCACACCCAGCGACCGCATGGCACTAAAACAACGCTGAGTTTATCACTAAAACACATCTTATAAAAAAAAAAATTCACATTTCATAACTCCTCCCAACAATAGTAAAAGACATAATATCATGCTCCCAGAGCGAGCTTACAGCAGCTCAGCCGTTTGATAGTTCGTGGACTACTCAAACCTTATAGGCTATGACAAACTTATACAATTATCTATATCAAAAAGAAAGAGTTTTTATATGATTTTTATATTTTAATATGTTTTTTTCCGGCTGCACTATAAGGGCAGCCTATTTTTCTTCTATACCAAACGCTCAACTCCTGCTTTACGACCCAATACGCTGGGCTACAACCGGAGCCAACAAGCACCAAGCGCAAAATACTACTCAAACCAAAGCAGGAGGCTACCCGTGTGTCAATTTACCCAGGATCATATACCCCTGAACGACCACATGCAACCTCGTTGTCACAACCGGCAATATGGCTTATGTCCAGGTTATATACCAATAACCTTAGTGACCACCTGGTCAGCCTCATACTCCGATTGTGAAACGGGTCCAAGATCTTGAGAGGGTAATGATCTGGGCAAACTACACCGACCGGACCATAGGCTGGAACATAGATCTCGAAATGCCCCAGCGCATCATTGTCCTTTTCACTTTCATTCATCAGGCTCTGACACGTTGCTGGTGCATTCTTAAGTCCGTAGGGCATACCATTGCACTGGTAGGTACTCCCGTCCACAACAAAACCACATACCTCTTTAGCGCGCTCGGACAAAGTTACACGCAACGACCACTCACGACATTCCTTATCCCTCAGATCCTTCGTCCACACGTAATCCAGCTCTGCTTGCACCATAGGCTGTCGAGCAGGATTTATACGGCAGGGAATTAAACTGAGCCTTGCACTATCTCCAGCCTGCATGTCGGATTCTACCCCGTACCTCAGGCCTGGAGAAGCAACAAACATGCGAAAGTACTGCCATAGCCTAGTAAATAACTGCCTTGCACTGTCTCCACGAACAACATGCCTTGTGCCCTCCCACAACCCAGCCGAGACCGCAGCTTCTAACCTGTAGTCTCCCTCCTTCTCCACCTTCGTCCCTAGAACAGCCAGGTCATGAGAGGGACAATCAGTACCACCCGTGCAGTCACTCCCACAGTTCATTATAGCTAAGGCTTCCCCGCCGATACCGTACATGCGCACCCCCACATTCCTTGTGACGACATCTGCCTGCGCAGCATCACCGCTTTTAGCGACATGGCCAGATACAGTCGGTCTGTGGTAGGGCTGTTGCATTAGACTAGAGCAGCATTGGGAGGCTATGTGACGACCGGGCACTGCGATACCACAGCCGACCCCACCAATCTGCTCAATGTCCTCCTTTTGACCACCACCCTTGGCAGCCATGGGTCGACCCTGACCTGGCAACCATGCCAAGGCCTCGTCGCCCACCTTAAACCACCGAAACAACGAGGCTAACGGTCTTTTAACAGTCACATGACCTGCCTGCGGAACATCTCGCACCGCCCGAGTTGTGAGACTCAGGGGCTCGGCACGACCAGTGGGGTATGAACCGAGCTGGTGCTGGAGTGCTGCACACTGCTGCTCAGACAGGTGCTCTAGCGCTTCCACAGCCACCAGACTCGTGTCCCCCGCCCACTGCTTCGCCGAGACATGACAATCCCTACTCTCCTCCACCTGTGCCCTACTGCCCCCCTCTCCTTCTCCACCTTGGCCGCGGCAGACCAACGCAGGGACAGTAGGCTGCTCAGGTGGTTGCCTCACAAACTCCTCCAACAGGTTCACATGACATGCTTCCCCGTCCTCGTGTTTAATCTCGACAGCACCATTACCACACTTCTGAACTTCCGGATCCTCCAACTGCAGTTTACAAATATCTGAGGGAACCAACCTGTCTAGATGCTTCCGAAGCAACCCAAGTCCTTCCCCAATATCAAACTGAGCAACCCTTTTTTCTCTCCGTGTGCAACGTTGCTGCCCCGGAGTCTCTTCCGGCCCTACCTCCTCACTAACTGTGACAGGTCCTGGGGCCTCTCCAGACTCCAACATAGGTGCCAATACTAAATCACCCAGGAGAGCCGCCGAGTCAAAACTCTTAAAACCAACTCCAGCTTTAGCCTCCTCCTGTTGATCGTTCCTCTGCTGGTCTGAAGACGGAGGACTAGGCTGTGACACTTTATCTGCCCGAGCTCGGGTGACAACACACGCCATGGGTTGTGTCTGGCACCGCTCGACCCACTCTTGCTCTTCCCTACTCACGTCGGCCGTCCTCTCGGCAACGACTAAGGGTAGAACCTCAGAAGCGGGCATTGCAAAGTCGTTGCCGAGAAGAAGGTCGACGCCCTCCACTGGCAGTTTCTCCACAATCCCAACATCCAATTCACGTGCCACACCATCCACCTCCAACTCCAACCGCACCAGCGGGTATGACCGAGTTGCATTAATACCCTGCACCACTACCACCCGAGCCGCATTTATAGGGTAGCCAGTCAAATTGTTCATCAGAGTCTGGGAAGCACCTGTATCACGCAAGACCTCTACTCCATGCTTGCGCCCCGCCCACATCACGCAACCCCGTCCTCTATGGTCGCAAAAAACATCCTGAGCAGGGTTCGAGCCTCTCAGGTGTTTCTGCATTGGCTGTGCCTCAGCCTCTGACGAACTGCCCCGGGCAAACTCAGAAGACTTCGGAGACACACCAATGTTGCAGGCCAAAGACACAGCTGCTGTAGGTGGTTTGCTAGGACAGACTCTTGCAAAGTGCCCCTTTTCATGACAAAGATAACACTCCAACTCCCCTCTGGGCTTCCCTTGGTACTGGGAAGGGCCCGGCCCCTTCTTAAATGGGACGGTGTTAGTCTTGTGGTCAGTCTTGGTATCATAGCTCTTGTACTTGTTTGCATAATGTATATCACTAACTCGGGGGGGTGGGGTGTCACGCCCCTTGTTACCTGCCTCACTACGCTGGGCAGACCCGCACCCACGAATTAATGATAGCCGGAGGTCAGCCATCTCAGCTGCCTCCTGTAGAGTTTTAGGGTTCTTTTCTTTAATAGTTAAAGTCATATCTGCACCAGTACACTTATAAAACTGCTCGAGCAGAAACAGCTCAGTCAACTGTTCGGCCGTCTCAGCTTTCTCAGAACGTGTCCAGTTAGCAAGTGCATCTTTTAAGTCCCGGGCATGCTCAAGAAAGGTCGCCTCCCTAGTCTTTGTAACACCCCGAAACTTCAATCGATATGTTTCTGGTTGCAACTCGTATGCCCGTAGGACAGCTCTCTTCAATTCTGGGTAGTCAATGCAAGACTCTAAAGGCAGTGCATCATAAGCCTTCAGACCCTTACCCGTAAGTCTTGAGGAGACCAGAGCTGCCCACTTCTCTTCAGGCCAATTATGCTCCCTACACTTCTTCTCAAAACGATTAAAAAATTCTGTGACTTCAGTTTCACTAAATGCCGGCACCAATTTGATTAAGTGGGACAAGGACTGTTCTCTTACTTGGCCCTCACGGCCCATCCGAATCCCTGTCGACTCTGCACGAGTCTTATCTAAATCTATTTGAGCACAATATTTCTCTGAGTCGTATCTAAGCTCAGCCTCGTGCCTCCTAATCTCAGCCTCAATCTCCTTCTCCTGCTTCCTAGTCTCATTCTCCTGCTTCCTAGACTCAGCCTCGATTGCATACCTCCTAGACTCAGCCTCCATCTCCTTCTCATGCCTCCTAGACTCATTCTCCATTTTAGCAAGCTCGAGTTTAAATATCATCTCAGGAGACAGGCCGGAAGAGGGAGCTGCCACTACTGAAGGAGGGGGGGCAAGAACTGGGGAACCACCATACGCACCGCCCGAGGGCACTCCAATCTTCCAATTCTCATCCCTCTGTGGGAGAGTGCTAACCTCCGGCAACTGAGTGGACGGCACTGTGGGAGTCGAGTGAGAGGGGATCTGGGGAGGAACCCCCCCAAACGCCCTCTCCTCCGAAACCCCATGTCGCCCACGCAACACCCAGGAAATCAGCTCCCCCTTGGACATCCCTCCTACATTGGATAGACCCAAAACCTTGGCTATCAGGTGCAAGCCATAAACATTCACCCCAGTCAGCCTCTCCTCCGTCACGTGGTACTGCTTACTCACAAAAAGTCTAGCATCCTCCTCACTAGTTACTAACGGCACCTCCTCAAATAGCATCTCTCGCTCCTCGTCAGTACTAGGGCACGACATACTGAAGTTCACCAAAAAATTCTCGAGACAAAAGTGTTAAACTCCCTTATGCAAGCACTAATTACTAAATTAACTGGAGTCTCTTAAATGCTCTCCTAATTGCCTTACAAAAAAAAATATTCTTCAATATGTACGCTAAAGTACCAACAAACAAATGTTGTACAACTCTGCAAAAAATTATACTGTTCACAAAATCCTAAGCAAGGTCGCCATTTGTTACGACCGGGCACTCGGGTACACTAGGGCTCTTACACAGGACTCGAGTATGGCTCGCTGCCACAACGGAAACACACGATCCCAACCCCAGAGTACTGCCAGCCGAACAAAAAACGCCACTACCCTCCAGAGTTCTATCTGCTATAACGGGGTATACAAGAACTCGGTACTAGCGTTTCACACAACAGACTAATAACAAGACGGGAGTTATCTAGTCTGGTCAACAATCAAACAAAGAAGAAAGTACTACAACACTAAAGAATAGTGTTGGCCGAAGCCGAAGTAATCCACCCTTGAACTAAGAACTTAAGAAGTCCTCCACCCTCTACTTCGGATCGGCACTATTACGTTACGTTAAACAATAGTCCTCGAGCATCAAGCAAGGAATCTTCTGATAAGTTAGATGCTTCTCGAATACTCATAAGAAGTAAGTATCGGATTTTGAACAGCAATTTAATGACTAACTCACTGGTAATTAAAGGCTTTAAATTGACATAAGAAGAATTATAAGAATAAGCAATAGGATATGGCAAACATTAAGAAGAAGTACTCCGACAATGCACTGGCAATAGCCTACTAAGATTGTGCTCGTGGGCCACTAATCTCTGAAGTAGCTAAGCGTGCCACACATGAAATCAATAGTGCTTAAACAATAATATACATAAGGAGAAGCTTCAATACTATGCTGTATCTGCTGGTCGAGCAAAGTCTAGCTGGGATATCTAAGGTTAAGAGACAATGGCTGAGCAAGCGGCTCGTAGCCTAGCGAGGTCCTTAAGACTGTGCGGCCAAATTACGGTAATTGACGGGATGCTCTCTTGAGAGATCCAGATCACTAGTATCTGGTTCTCTCCTGGCGATCCTCTCAAAGTCAAGCAAATGAGATAGCACAGTGTTGGGTGGCACAGGCAAAAGCCCTCACTCGCAACACAGTGCTAAACTCCCACGGTACACAGTCAGAAAGACCACCTAGGCGTTCCACGTCTCCGTTGCAATTGTACTGGTTCAACCGCAACCTAGTACTCATAGGAAATCACAACTCAGGAACCCTATCCCAGTCTAGCATTGCCTAAACCAGCAGAAAACAGGAACATGAATAATCGCACACAGGGAAATGCATATACGAGTGCAACAAACATCAATCAATCCTATTCTAGTTAACCCTTCCAAAAATAGGCTATCTAACAGGCACTTATCTCGTGAGAACTCAAGCGATAATACTTTGGCTGACTAAATCTGCACCAAAGGGGTCATTGAGGTTAAAAAGGGTTCAGAAGAAGAGAAGAAAATAGGCTGTTCAGAGAGTAGAGAAAGTTCACATCAGTCGGAAGAATATCGATAGTTGCAAGGGATATGAGAGGTCGCTTTGCCTGATGAGTTCTGAAGCATGGTGGCAAAAACCTCTCTTTTTTATACTCGGCCCTCTAGCGGCATATCTCAAACTACTTAAGGACCGCCCACTGGCAATCATGACGTCATATTCTCTCAATCTGGGATCGACAAAGAACTTCCCACGCGCTGAAAGGGAGGAAGGAAGGAGGGAGTGAGGCCTACACACCTCGTGGCGCGCTCACCGGCCGGCGCCACATAACTCTCTCTCTCATCATCATATATAAGTCCCACACACAATACATATATACAATGATATAAAATAGAACTCGTTGACTCAGAAGAAAACAAAATACATAATGATAATACTTATAGTACAACGGTTCACATAAGCTGAGTTAGGAAACTCTACACAGACTACAGCCAAAGTTCCTGCCCTGACGATCCTAGCGAGGGTGGGGCCTGACTGGGCGTTCTGTACAGCATGCTCATACTCGACATGCGTCACAATATATATATATCTGTCTGTCTCTCTCTGTGAAGAATATTATTAAGTCTTTCAATATTAGAATGATACTGCTAATTGCTCGAACATAGTCCTATAATTACCTCCGCCGCGCCGGAGGTATGGAAGCAAAGGTATTGTTTTCACTAATGTGTGTCTGTCTTTTCGCATACTATCTTGAGAACGAATATATGGATTTCTATGAAACTTGGTCAGCATCTTTACTTGTTACCAGGGCTGATCTCATTAAGTTTTCTTTACTATTTAAATAAAGCCACCAGCTCCGACTAACCCGTTTGTTCTGGCCCCCTAAATATGACCATGAAAAGTCCGATGTTCACCATGTTCAAGATACTATAAACTCATTTGTGTTAACCCCTTCTGTACCGGAGATGTCTTTTTATTTATTTGTTGTTGTTGCTGTACTTAGACTATTTGTTGTTGTTGCTGTACTTAGACTATTTGTTGTTGTTGCTGTACTTAGACTATTTGTTGTTGTTGCTGTACTTAGACTATTTGTTGTTGTTGCTGTACTTAGACTATTTGTTGTTGTTGCTGTACTTAGACTATTTGTTGTTGTTGCTGTACTTAGACTATTTGTTGTTGTTGCTGTACTTAGACTATTTGTTGTTGTTGCTGTACTTAGACTATTTGTTGTTGTTGCTGTATTTAGACTATTTGTTGTTGTTGCTGTACTTAGACTATTTGTTGTTGTTGCTGTACTTGACTATTTGTTGTTGTTGCTGTACTTAGACTATTTGTTGTTGTTGCTGTACTTAGACTATTTGTTGTTGTTGCTGTACTTAGACTATTTGTTGTTGTTGCTGTACTTAGACTATTTGTTGTTGTTGCTGTAATTAGACTATTTTGTGCAGTTTAAGAAGAATCTGTGGTAGTAGAAAGGGTTAAGAGAGGTAGTTCGAAGCCTGTTAATATTATGCTGGAAACCTTTATTAAACTGAGTAAAATCGTCTAACAGACATATTTTAGACCCATGGTCTAATGGTATACCCAAAAGTTTGATCTCTTAAGAAAGATAAAGGACTTCTTCTGTTCAAGTCACGTGCAGTGTGACGTCACAAATGCCAGGTCACTGAGTCTAGTGCCACCCCGGGCCAGGAAACCCAGACTTTGTGTGTGGTGATGTTTGGTAACCATCCCAAATATGCCGGTCATTCTGATTGGCACTCTACCGGAACCATCAAAAGGTGTGCCCCACTTCATTATCTACAAATTTATCTTTTATTTTATCATGAGAAAAATACACCACAAATCTTAAATTGGCTTGACTATAATATATATATTTATGTTAAACAAGTTGTATTCCTTTGTAGAAGAGAGATACTGGAAGTTGAAGATAATACAGAAAAGATAATCCACGACTTTTGTGCATGGTTGTACTGAGTAGGGTGTCCTACTGTCATACCTGTCACCACCAAGGATCTTTGTCAACAAGGGTTCTTATTAAGGGAGGTCACCGGTTTTTTTTTTATCTTTTTCTCCTTTTCTCTCTTTCCCTGGCTTGTATCCATTCGGCCCCATTCAGCCAACTGTTTTTAGACGTTCATCCCCATCCAGGTGTCGATTTCTTCCTGGCGAGCGATAGCGAGCCAGCATTGTATGGAGAAATCCGGCTTTGCCGGAGACATTTTTCTATCGAAAAATGTACAAATACTGTATAGCTTGCTGTCAAAACAAAAATATATATATATTTGCTGGCTCGCTACCGATCGCCAGGAAAATATTGACACCTGGATGGGGGTAAACTTCTTAAAACGGTAGGCTGAATGGGGCCGAATGGTTAGAAGCCAAAGAGAGAGGGAGAGAAAGGGGAAACAAGCGAGGTGGGCTCCCTTAATGTGTCCTCCAGCTGGGCCAACTCTGGTTATCCCTCAGGATTCAATGATACGTTTGTAGTTCATTCTTTAGTTGTTTTGTTTTGGGGCAGTTTATTTATTTGTTCTTTGCGTGCATAATGGCTCACTCACACGCACGCACAAACACACGCACAGATACATAGTGTGTGTGTGTGTGTGTGTGTGTGTGTGTGTGTGTGTGTGTGTGTGTGTGTGTGTGTGTGTGTGTGTGTGTGTAAAATAAATAGAAGGAAACATGCTTACATTACTGAAATGTTTGTGGACATGCAGTAATGCAAGTAATGGTCACTCTTCTGTAAATCTATAATGGCTTACTTAAGAATGGGAAAGTTTTTTGTGTTTAATGTGTGTGCGCGCGCGCGTGCGTGTGTGCGCGCTCACGTTATGATTCCTGGTATTACAACAAATATAAATGTATGTTTTAAGCTAAGCCTTAAGTGTGTGTTTTAAGCTAAGCCTTAAGTGTGTGTTTTAAGCTCAGCCTTAAGTGTGTGTTTTAAGCTCAGCCTTAAGTGTGTGTTTTAAGCTCAGCCTTAAGTGTGTGTTTTAAGCTCAGCCTTAAGTGTGTGTTTTAAGCTAAGCCTTAAGTGTGTGTTTTAAGCTAAGCCTTAAGTGTATGTTTTAAGCTAAGCCTTAAGTGTGTGTTTTAAGCTCAGCCTTAAGTGTGTGTTTTAAGCTAAACCTTAAGTGTGTGTTTTAAGCTAAGCCTTAAGTGTATGTTTTAAGCTAAGCCTTAAGTGTGTGTTTTAAGCTCAGCCTTAAGTGTGTGTTTTAAGCTAAGCCTTAAGTGTGTGTTTTAAGCTAAGCCTTAAGTGTGTGTTTTAAGCTAAGCCTTAAGTGTGTGTTTTTTTTATAATTAGGAGTAAAACTGTTTTTAACTTTAACTTCGTAAGATGGTATTAACAATAGCTATTACCTATCTCATATCAAGAAGACCATAATACCTCCTCAGCGGAATAATGGAGATAATATGCATACAATACAGCCACAATGGGAAACCCCTCTCTGTCGCATAATAAGTGTAATAGATACTTAGTCGATGCTCGCCGCGTCTGTGTGAAAAACCCAGAAGTGTCCAGGCATGGCTACGTGGCTGATGATCTCTCATATTCCATTTTTCTCTCTGGGTTTTATCCATTCGGCCCCATTCAGTCTACTGTTTTAAAAGGTTTCTCATCTCCATTCAGGTATCGATTTTTTCCTGGCGAGCGACAGCGAGCCATCATTATATGGAGAAATCCGGCTTCGCCGGAGAAATTTTTCTACCGAAAAATGTACAAATTAAGTCAGTTGTCTAAATCATAATCCAAAATATGCTGGCTGGCTATCGCTCGCCAGGTGTAAATGTACACCTGGATGAGGATAAACGTCTTAAAACAGTAGGATGAATGGGGTTGAATAGCTACTACCTAAAAAAAAAAAAAAAAAAAAACGGGTCGGTCCTCATTCATCATTGTCGGTGATTATAAGCATATTTGTGAAGTAATACTAGCCAGTTAATATGATGTGATAGTTTTTTTTAACCCTTTCAGCCCCGGTTAAATTTGTTTTTATTTGATTTCAGCTTCAGCTAGGCGATTTTATAAAGGTTAGGAAGGATACATGGTAGTTGAACGGTTTAATCGAGATGTAGCCTTTTGATGGGTAGATGTCCTTCCTAAACTGAATAAAATCGTCTAAAAGTTGCCAGAATATAATGAGAAGGACGTCACCGGCACTGAATGGAATGAAAAGTACTGGAACAATAGCACAGCAATTAGCGTATCATACTAACCGGATTGGAAAGTGGCGGAATCATCGTCTATAGTACCAGTGTTTCTCAACCTTTTTCTGGTCGTGGCCCCCTTCAATCCAATGCAAGTTCTTGTGGCTCCTCCATGCCAACTTTGAGTTCTTATCCCCCCCCCCCCTCCCCTCATCCGTCCCTCACCTTAATACGCCTAGGGTAGTAGGTATATTAATGGTTCTAGTTTGAATAGTACCATGTACTTAAAACAGGCATAAATCAAATAACAATATTAATTGGATAAATATTTTATTTGAATACTTATTTATTTACAAAAGGAATACAAAACAAGGAATACATGTAGGTACAATTGGCTCTATCTTGAAAGGTTTCAGTGGGATCCCTGTGACTGGTGCAGGGCTGCCAACTTGTCAATGTTTGGCTTGAAAGCTGTCAGAGAGAGACGTAAATCGCCTCTTTTTTTCTATGTCAAGGCGATTTCGAGTCTTTGACAGCAGGTACATCACCCGACTGAAACCAGTCTCAACTTAGAAATTATTCTGAAGCAATAAATTACCGGGTATATTGAATCGAATGATGTTTAAACTAAACTCAAGCATGATAAACAGAATATTCGAAGCATAATAATTATTAATTTCAAAATATTACATATATATATTTTGTGGGTCCTAAATTTTCTGTGGCCCCCCGTGACCCCCCATTTTTCAAATTTGGCCTTGTGGCCCCTGAAAAAATCTCATGATCCCCAAGGGGGTCATATGGCCCACGTTGAGAAACACTGGCTCTATACCACCGATAGTAATGGCGCTTGTCTAGGAATACGGGCCCATGAAATATAAATGGGTTCTGGGAATTCATACTGGGAAAAAATCGTTTAGGCGACACTCAAATACACTGTCAAATTCGGTTGTCAGTATATAAAACACATATTCTGGATAAAGCAAACTGGTATGCATAATTAAATGTAAGGCCGGTTCCTCCTAGAATGACAGGCTCGTTATCGCTCGCCAGGAACAAAATCGACACCTTAATAGCACGAAAGGTCTTAATATTGACAAAGAAATGGGGCGAAAGGTCTCAAAATTGCCAAACTAATAGAACAAACGTTTTAAAATTTCAAGACTAATGGAGGTAAGCATGAGGGCGAAGGGGGTCCAGAAAAACGAACCATCCTCCCTTAACCTGGTGGAAAGTTTAATCCCCGAGCAATTGATTTCTCCATACGTACTGGACAAATCTGCTATATGTCTCTGTGCATCATATTATAGACAGGTTGTCACAATTATCACCTTCCATTAAGCTTATATGAACATCCCCAGGACCCTTCTAGATTAATTTGTACATTTTTCGGTAGAATAATGTCCCGGCCGAGGGCAAATTCTTCCTAAATTACAGGCTCGCTATCGCTCGCCAGGAAAAAATCGACACCTAACTTTTAATAGTGACTAAGAAATGGGGCGAAAAGTCTTAAAATCGCCAAACTAATGGGGCTAAAAACGAAGGAGAAGGGTGTCCAGAAAAACAGACCATCTCCCCTTAATAAGCGTCATTGGTAAACACACCGGAGTGGGCCAAAGCTTTAATATGCAAGTCTTGTTCAGGTGCGTCACAGGTATATACTTTCTTCCTATTGATCTTAAGTCTCTTGAAGATTATGACGCATCTTAGCCATTTATACTGGTTATCATTAGATGATTCTAACCAGAGATTTAAACGTTCAGCCCATTAGTTTGGCGATTTTAGGACCTTTCACCCCTTTTCTTTATCAATTTTTAGACTTTTCGTGGCATTACGGTGTCGATTTTTTCTTGTCGGGCGATAGCGAGCCTGTAATTTAGGAGGAATCGGCCTTCAGCCGGGACATTTTTCTACCGAAAAATGTAGAAAATATCTTTAAGGGGGATCCTGTTTTTTTTTTTTTTTTTTTTTTTTTTTTTTTTTTTTTTTCTTTTAAGGTTTGATACGGGTCTTGGGAGGAAACTAGAAACAATTATAAATAAATGAAATAATCAACCAAAAAGTGAGCCATCCCCCCCTTAACTCTTTCAGTACTTGAGGACGCATTATGCCACTGTATCCTAGTTACCATTGGACGATTGTATGCAATTTGCCAAGTATCTCTAGGAATGAAAGAGATACAAACTACCATAAGGGGGGGGGGGGGGGGGTGACCTGCTTTTTGTTATTACTGTCCTTTTCTCTCTTTCTCTGGCTTGTATCCATTCGGCCCCATTCAGCCAACTATTTTATGACGTTTATCCCCATCTAGGTGTCGATTTCTTCCTGGCGAGCGATAGCGAGCCAGCATTATATGAAGAAATCCGGCTTCGCCGGAGACATTTTTCTGTCGAAAAATGTACAAATTTAGCCTGCTGTCAAACAAAAATACAAAATATGCTGGCTCGCTACCGCTCACCAGTAAAAAATTGACACCTGGATGGGGATAAACGTCTTAAAACAG
Source organism: Lithodes maja (assembly GCA_037953745.1). Taxonomy (NCBI): domain Eukaryota; kingdom Metazoa; phylum Arthropoda; class Malacostraca; order Decapoda; family Lithodidae; genus Lithodes; species Lithodes maja. The sequence goes on from JBAKBP010004213.1 coordinate 20,121, forward strand.
TAGGCTGAATGGGGCCAAATGGATACAAGCCAGAGAAAGAGAGAAAAGGACAGAAATAACAAAAAAGCAGGTCACCCCCCCTTAAATAACTTCCGAACCCCTACTAGTTCTTCCTAAGCTGTATAAAATGGTCTAATAATAGTACAAATGATTACATAGCCTACCTGAATCATAATAATAGTACAAATGATTACATAGCCTACCTGAATCATAATAATAGTACAAATGATTACATAGCCTACCTGAATCATAATAATAGTACAAATGATTACATAGCCTACCTGAATCATAATATTAATTTCAAACCTGCTCACGAATGAAACCTGATCATCATAGTTTTGATTTCAGTGTATCTTAACCCCTTCTTTACCGAGATGTGTTTTTGGTGTATCTTAACCCCTTCTTTACCGAGATGTGTTTTCAGTGTATCTTAACCCCTTCTTTACCGAGATGTGTTTTCAGTGTATCTTAACCCCTTCTTTACCGAGATGTGTTTTCAGTGTATCTTAACCCCTTCTTTACCGAGATGTGTTTTCAGTGTATCTTAACCCCTTCTTTACCGAGATGTGTTTTCAGTGTATCTTAACCCCTTCTTTACCGAGATGTGTTTTTAGTGTATCTTAACCCCTTCTTTACCGAGATGTGTTTTAGTTTATAGTGTAGTTATATGTGACGATTGTGTACAGTTCAAGAAGGAGCTGTGGTAGTAGAAAGGGTTAAGTGAGATAGTTCGAAGCTTCTTAAGGGGAGGTATTTAGTTTGTTCCCTAGACTTCCATCAAGCTTAAAATTACACCCCCTATACCTCATTTCTAGATAAATTGGTACATTTTTCGGTAGAAAAATTTCCCGGCCGAAGGCCGGTTCCTCTTATATTACAGGCTCGCTATCGCTCGCCAGGAAAATATCGACACCTAAATGGCATGAAAGTTCTTAAAATTGACAGAAATGGGGCGAAAGTTCTTAAAATCGCCAAACTAAAGGGGGCGAGCGTCTTAAAATCTAAAAAGCAATGGAGCTAAACATGAGAGAGAAAGGGGTCCAGAACAAAATCCCTCAAGTGGAGATCTCCCCTTCATGGCTGGTTACCTTTTTCAAACTGAATTAAATCGTCCAATAGTTGCCAGAATAGAATGCAAAGGATATCGCCGGTACAGAAGGGGTTAATATTATGTCTTCGTTCTTCTATCGAAACAAGGGAGTGGAGTGAAACCAGGGAGTGGAGTGAAATTGTGAAGCATGGAAGCGATTTTTGCGCGTAAAGCCGGCATCACACGAGAGGTTTTATAGTCAACATTCGATGATCAACATTTTGCTGGCAACATTTCTGGCATATTTTGCACTGGTATCGGAAACTAGACTGTTGATTGACGAATTTAGGTGACCGAAATTTTCTAAACTCTGACCTCATAAGCTGTCAGACTAATGTTAAGGATAAATGTTAGGTGAAAAAGCGCTCGTGTGATACCGGCTTAAGTGTCATCGCGTAATGATCAGTATAATCTCTGATCAGCCTTCAGGGCTTGATTGCTGAATAAAGGCTTCCTCTGGCTCAAGAAACTTTGCCAATCTTTGAAGTATTTTTCTATCTCAGTTCTTTTCTTTTTATACGCTTGGTAAAATATGTAATTCATATGTTTTCACCAACCAACTTTACTTCTAAACTCAATTAATGAAATCAACAAATACATGGGGCACCCCAAGGACTCGAACCTAGGACACTCACACCGACATTCCGCGCATTCATGCATTACGCTATCAAGACATTATTATATCACGTTTCATACTTCATTATAGACATCGTAATATCTACTCAATCTTTATTATGGTGGATAAATCTTGATGCGGATATGGACGACTTAAGGGGAGATATCCACTTGAGGGATTTTTTTCTTGACCCCTTTCTCCCTCATGTTTAGCCCCATTGTTTTCCTAATGTTAAGACGTTCGCCCCATTATTTTGACGATTTTAAGAACTTTCAACCCATTTCTGTCAATTTTAAGACCTTTCGTGCCATTTAGGTGTCGATTTTATCCTGGCGAGCGATAGCGAGCCTGTAATTTAAGAGGAACCGGCTTTCAGCCGGGACATTTTTCTACCAAAAAATGTAAAAATTTATCTTGAAAGGGGCTCAAGGGGGCGTAATCTTAAGCTTGAAGGATATCTAGGGACCAAACTAAAAACCTCCCCTTAACTCATTCAATACCAGGGACGTCCTTTCTAACCTATTCTGGCAGCTGTTAGACGATTTTATTCAGCATAGGAAAGACCTCTAGTAATAATAAGGCTTCAATATATCTCAACCAACCCTTTTAACCGCCACAGATCCTTGCTAAGCGGCACTTATCGTCAAGATATAGCAAATATAGCACACGTCGCTGGTACTCAAAGGGTTAAATATAGCACACGTCGCTGGTACTCAAAGGGTTAAATATAGCACACGTCGCTGGTACTCAAAGGATTAAATATAGCACACGTCGCTGGTACTCAAAGGGTTAAATATAGCACACGTCGCTGGTACTCAAAGGGTTAAATATAGCACACGTCGCTGGTACTCAAAGGGTTAAATATAGCACACGTCGCTGGTACTCAAAGGGTTAAATATAGCACACGTCGCTGGTACTCAAAGGGTTAAATATAGCACACGTCGCTGGGACTCAAAGGATTAAATATAGCACACGTCGCTGGTACTCAAAGGATTAAATATAGCACACGTCGCTGGTACTCAAAGGGTTAAATATAGCACACGTCGCTGGTACTCAAAGGGTTAAATATAGCACACGTCGCTGGTACTCAAAGGGTTAAATATAGCACACGTCGCTGGTACTCAAAGGATTAAATATAGCACACGTCGCTGGTACTCAAAGGGTTAAATATAGCACACGTCGCTGGTACTCAAAGGGTTAAATATAGCACACGTCGCTGGTACTCAAAGGGTTAAATATAGCACACGTCGCTGGTACTCAAAGGGTTAAATTGATAATTTGGGCTCTGGTGTCATTGTTTTGGCCAACTATACTTAACACGTCCAATACGATGGTGCTGTTTTCACTTTGTCTTGGATGACACTAGACGATTATATTTAGCTTCCGAAAGACTTGTAGACTCGGAAGATTAATTGATGTAGTTTATACCCCTTTAATTCCAAGAGGTCCTTACTCAGCTGAACAAAATCGTCTAAATAATATCAAACTAAAGTAAATAGGTCGTCATCAGACTGAAAGGGTTATAGCAGGGTGGGATAGTATTTTTGGTCGTAACTGTACATTCTTACTACGAGCGAGCCGTACCGGGGAATTAATGGATAAGGGTCATACTAGGAAAAAACGATCCATTACACCACATTCTATTCTGGGCAGGCCGCGATTGGTTTGCGTAATATAGTGTGTGTTTCGTCTTACAGTCAATCCCAAAACTTTTGTTATCATTGTGTTTCGTCTTACAGTCAATCGCAAAACTTTTATTATTATTGTATTTCGTCTTACAGTCAATCGCAAAACTTTTGTTATCATTGTATTTCGTCTTTCAGTCAAGCGCAAAACTTTTATTATCATTGTATTTCGTCTTACAGTCAATCCCAAAACTTTTATTATCATTGTATTTCGTCTTACAGTCAATCGCAAAACTTTTATTATTATTGTATTTCGTCTTACAGGCAATCGCAAAACTTTTATTATTATTGTATTTCGTCTTATAGTCAATCGCAAAACTTGTATTATCATTGTATTTCGTCTTAGTCAATCGCAAAACTATCGTCATTATTTTCCCTAGTCCGATTTTTGTATCGTCTATTATTAGGGCAAGCATGTTCCTCGCCAATACTCGTCAATAAAATGGAGGGAAACTGTATTAATTACGTGTTGTTTATAATAGTACGAGTTAATGGATTGTATGGGGGTGCAGGGAGGGTTACTAGAGAAATAACCAAAGACGAGGTTCTGTATGTAGGACGCGACGTATGATAAATAGGCTACATATGGCTCCACCGTTAATAGGCTACATATGGCTCCACCGTTAATAGGCTACATATGGCTCCACCGTTAATAGGCTACATATGGCTCCACCGTTAATAGGCTACATATGGCTCCACCGTTAATAGGCTACATATGGCTCCACCGTTAATAGGCTACATATGGCTCCACCGTTAATAGGCTACATATGGCTCCACCGTTAATAGTCTACTTGCCCTAACCTGACTTAAGGGGAGGTTTTTAGTTTGCTCCCTAGATTTCCTGCAAGCTTAAGATTACACCCCCTTGAGCCCCTTTCAAAATAAATTTGTACATTTTTCGGTAGAAAAATGTCCCGGCTGAAAGCCGGTTCCTCTTAAATTACAGGCTCGCTATCGCTCGCCAGGATAAAATCGACACCTAAATGGCACGAAAAGTCTTAACATTGATAGAAATGGGTTGAAAGTTCTTAGAATCGTCAAAATAATGGGGCGAAAGTCTGAAAATTAGAAAAAACAACGGGGTTAAACACGAGGGACAAAGGAGTCAAGACAAACATCCCTCAAGTGGAAATCTGCCCTTTAATCTAGCCTAGTGTATATTATTGTAGAATATTGCATGTGTACTGGCATGGGTTCCCTGGGTCCTGGTATACGTATACTATGGCGGAATATAAAGAACAGATTATGATTACTTATATTAGAATTATATCAGTAATATAATATGATGATACAAACCATTTTAAAACGTGTGTGTGTGTGTGTCTGTGTCTGTGTGTGTGTGTGTCTGTGTGTGTGTGTGTGTGTGTAAGGAGTCAATCAGATGCAAAGTTAAGTTGTCTTAAGTTTGTTGTGCACAGTTTGGGTAGATGAACAATACTAAATTGCCTGAGAGTAGCACAATTAAATCTACAAAGGTGTCAACAACGAGATGGGTTGGGTGTGAACGGGATCTGCCTTGTGTGGGCCAATCAGCTCTCTGCAGACTCCTGTTTTTTTTTTTTTTTTTTTTTTTTTTTTTAATGATGGAAATGTTCAGAATTATGCAGGACGGTTAGCAAGGGTAAATAATCCTACATCATGTTATTGCATTAGTCTACATGCTGAAAATGGTGTATGATATGGGAATAACGTGAACACATTCTTGTTATTGAATACTAAGTCTTGCAACTGAACTGGTGATTATTAGTAATAAGTCATCGGGTACGACAGCATAATTACAACCGCCGGTGGTCGTATCCTTCAATGTTAAGAGTGTTCAGGTTTGGCTTCTTAGGCGTGTATTGTAACCCTTACTGCGTCTTCTTATAATATGATTTCAGCCACATTTAGACGATTTTCTTAAGTTTAGGAGGGATATATACAGTATGGTAGCTGAAAGGGTGAATTGAGATAGTCTGCAGCCTTTATTATGGGTAGACGTTCTTCCTAAGCTGAATATAATCGATTAATAAAGTTGCCAGCATACAATAAAAACGATGTCCCCGGTACTGAAGGGGTTAAGGGGAGGTTTTTAGTTTGGTCCCTAGATATCCTTCAAGCTTAAGATTACACCCCCTTGAGCCCCTTTCAAGATAAATGTATACATTTTTCGGTAGAAAAATGTCCCGGCTGAAAGCCGGTTTCTCTTAAATTACAGGCTCGCTATCGCTCGCCAGGATAAAATCGACACCTAAATGGCACAAAAGGTCTTAAAATTGACAAAATTGGGTTGCAAGTTCTTAAAATCGTCAAAATAATGGGGCAAACGTCTTAAAATTAGAAAAACAATGAGGCTAAAAATGAGGGAGAAAGGAGTCTAAGAAAAAAAGCCCTCCAGTGGAAATCTCCCCTTAAGGGGGGATGATGTATTTTTTAGTCATTTTGTTGTACTTTATATATTATTGTTCTAGTTTCCTCCTTAGACCTCCATCAAGCTTTAACCCCCCCCCCCTCCCCCCCCCCCCAAGACCCTCCTTCAAGATAAATTTGTACATTTTTCGATAGAAAAATGTCCCGGCCGATGTGCGTTTTTCTGGCCCCCGTTCTTCCTTATGTTTAGCCCCATTGGTTTTTAGATTATAAGACGTTCGGCCCATTAGTTTGGTGATTTTAAGACCTTTCGCCCCCATTTCTTTTTCAATACTAAGACCTTTCGTGCTATTTAGGTGTCAATTTTTTTCGTGGCGAACGATAGTGAGCCTCTAATTTTAGAAGAACCGGCCTTCGGCCGGGAAATTTTTCTACCGAAAAATGTACATATAAATCTAGAAGGGGGATCTAATGGATCTTCTTTTAAAGTTTAATGGAGGTCTAGGGAGGAAACTAAAAAGATAATAAATATATGAAATAATCGACCTAAAAATAGAGCCTTCCCCCCCTTAAGTCACACACCCAAACCCAATAGGAATCCTTGAACAGCAAAGCCAACCTCCAGAATGTAACTATTAAGGGGAGATAGGTCGCTTTTCTAGACCACCTTTCCTCTCATGTTTAGCCCCATTAGTTTGGCAAGTTTAAGAAGTTCGTCCCATTAGTTTGGCGATTTCGAGACCTTTGGCCTCATTTATTTGTCAATTTTAAGACCTTTCGTGTCGATTTTTTCCTGGCAAGTGACAGCAAGCCTGCAATTAAGGAGGAATCGGCTTTGTACCGAAAAGTAAACTAACATAAACATAAACACAAACATAAAAATTCCGCCCCCCCAAAAAAAAAAAATAATAATAATAAAAATAATATAAATAAAATTCCCCTAAGCGAACCTCCGGAATGTAATATACCAGGTAAAGCACAAATAAGGAGGCTCAATTCAGCTCCAGACAACTTGGACAACGTATGTATGAGTATTACGGGCAGCGACTGTGGCCATACCCCAGTTGTTTACCGGTAGCAACAACAACAATAACAACATACCTGCAATTGTTGGGTGCCCTCAAACACACCGACCCTACCCAACACATACCACAGCCCGGCACCTTAGTATGCTGGGGCACACTGGCACATACCTCCACCCACACCTACATTACAGCCATACAGTTTATAGATACACACACCTATATGGACACACACACACACACACACACACACACACACACACATATATATATATATATATATATATATATATATATATATATATATATATATATGTTGCACAGCTACATTGGCATACTCCTGCACACACAGATGGTATTAATACACAAACATACACAAACACACAGCATAATGTACAAACACACACACACACAAACCAAATAAGCTAGACCCAGCCAGACAGGTATACAGTGGAGACAGTATAGCGAGAGGTAACGTGTTTACCCAGAAACAAATCTTCCCAGAATCTTAGTCTTTGTTTTGTTATTGCTTCAACGAAAACGAGAGATGGAGACGTGATGGAGTATAATAAGTACCGGTATCTGTGAGTATATATATATATATATATACTATATATATATACACTGTATAATGTATGTACATACATATAGATATATGTATTTACTCCTTTTTCTACTATTACTTAGTATCGCTGTAAATAGAAGCAGTCTAGCGAGACTGCTGTATAAATACTCTTACACTTGAATGTGTTTATGTAACATTAACGATTGAATTAATGCTTACCAGTATTTATTTGTTTAATTCTTTAACTGGATTGATGGTAGAGGAGTCGGAAAATATATGATGAATTTGTGAGCTGTGCCCAACCTCGACTATACTGTAAATATTAATCTGGCTAGCATTACACAACCTCGACTATACTGTAAATATTAATCTGGCTAGCATTACACAACCTCGACTATACTGTAAATATTAATCTGGCTAGCATTACACAACCTCGACTATACTGTAAATATTAATCTGGCTAGCATTACACAACCTCGACTATACTGTAAATATTAATCTGGCTAGCATTACACAAGCATATATTAACTGAGTGTGTGTGTGTGTGTGTGTGTGTGTGAGAGAGAGAGAGAGTGAGAGTGAAAAGAGAGAGTGTGTATGTGTGTGTGGGTGGGTGTGTGTGTGTGTGTGTGTGTGTGTGAGAGAGAGAGAGAGTGAAAAGAGAGAGTGTGTATGTGTGTGTGGGTGGGTGGGTGTGTGTGTGTGTGTGTGTGTGTGTGTGTGTGTGTGTGAGAGAGAGAGAGATAGTGAGAGTGAAAAGAGAGAGTGTGTATGTGTGTGTGGGTGGGTGTGTATGTGTGTGTGTGTGTGTGTGTGTGTGTGTGTGTGAGAGAGAGAGAGAGAGAGAGTGAGAGTGAAAAGAGAGTGTGTATGTGTGTGTGGGGTGTGGGTGTAAACATTTCATAATCAAGTTTTATGAATTAGTTTAAGTTTTGTATGATGTATTCGTAATTTGTTTTGCCTGTCACCAGATGTATATTGTTTCACATGAATTTTGCCTACAAGTAATTTTGTCTACATTCATAGTCAGTGAACCCATACATAATCTAATTTTTACGGGGAATTTTCGGGACCCCCTTGAAATTTTAAGACATCCCATTAGTTTTGCGATTTTAACCCTTGCGTGCTATTGAGTGTTGATTTTGTCCTAACCTTATTTAACTTGATCCACCTTAAGTTAACTTTTCATCTTCAATTGGTTGATCCTACGCCTATCCTTAATTTACCTTGACTTATCTTTATCGTATTCCAGTTTACTGTATCCTAAGCTAACCTAGACTAACCTTAGCTAACGTATATAACGTATCTGGTTAGAACGTGATGGGCTCGTTTATGGCGATAGCTCATGAGAGTACTGGTTTGTGAGCAAAACTAAATTTGTTACTCTAATTTCTAAATTGTCGTGGTTCTTATGCTTATCAATTTGTTGTATTAAATTGGACCGTCCCTATTAAATTGCCTGTTGCTGTATATATATATATAGAGAGAGAGAGAGAGAGAGAGAGATTGGTAGATGGATAGATATGTAAAGATGTGTTTTTTTTTATGTATGTATGTATGTATGTTTATATATACAGGTATAGTATTGCTATGAAACACTAACACCTCGCTACAGTGATGAGTAATACCCCCCCCCCCCCCCCCCGATAAACAACAACACCGCCAGCCTCCGTAACTCCCTCCCGTGATGATAACCTCTGGCCCCTGGACCCGGTGTACGCCCTGTCTAGTGCCTCGGTAATCACACTATCTACGTCAGTGCCACATCCTCTCTGGCACTCATGGCGACGGCGAGACCCCCTTGTGCCACCCTGTTGTGTCTAGATAGTGTATGTGGGTTTATAATTAGATATGTGCAGTCGTGAGCATATATAAGGTTACGCCCATTCTAGCCATCTGGTCTGGAGTCATCCAGGATCCAGGAATATTTAAACCTTTAAGGGAACCCACCTCGCTTTTTTTTTTTTTTATCTTTCTCTCCCCTCTCGCTTTGGCTTGTATCCATTCGGTCCAATTCAGTCTACTGTTTTAAGACGTTTACCCCCATCCAGGTGTCAATATTTTCCTGGCGAGCGGTAGTAAGCCAGCATATATATATTTTGTTTTACAGCAAGCTAAATTTGTACATTTTTCGATAGAAAAATTTCTCCGGCGAAGCCGGATTTCTCCATACAATGCTGGCTCGCTATCGCTCGCCAGGAAATAACTCAACACCTGGATGGGGATAAACGTCTTAAAACAGTTGGCTGAATGGGGCCAAATGGATACAAGTCAAAGAAAGAGAGAGAAGGAGAGAAATATAAAAAACAAAAAGCAGGTGACCCCCCTTAAAGCCAAGTTCTGAAGCATTTGTGCTATAATAATGCATTGTATTGTCTCGTGTGCGTTCGATACTGATTCAAATAGGTGTGTAGACATTTATGCTCGTGACTGTACAGCATATACGTTTGTGTATGTCCAAACCTCAACACAAAGGTTTGCAGTAGCCTGTAATTCTTTGGTGGATGCCATATCCAGTCTACTGTTTTAAGACGTTTACCCCCATCCAGGCGTCAATATTTTCCTGGCGAGCGGTAGCGAGCCAGCATATATATATTTTTGTTTTACAGCAAGCTAAATTTGTACATTTTTCGATATCTATATACTCAACATCTTCTTAGGCTGGTTCATGAATATTGTCGACACTGAGTATTCGAACGAGGAAGTACATCTGTGCTGCGATTCGTGACGATATTGGGAGCATGTGCTTGAAATGTAGGTGTAGTCATATTGCTGTAGATGTAGGTGTAGTCATATTGCTGTAGATGTAGGTGTAGTCATATTGCTGTAGATGTAGGTGTAGTCATATTGCTGTAGATGTAGGTGTAGTCATATTGCTGTAGATGTAGGTGTAGTCATATTGCTGTAGATGTAGGTGTAGTCATATTGCTGTAGATGTAGGTGTAGTCATATTGCTGTAGATGTAGGTGTAGTCATATTGCTGTAGATGTAGGTGTAGTCATATTGCTGTAGATGTAGGTGTAGTCATATTGCTGTAGATGTAGGTGTAGTCATATTGCTGTAGATGTAGGTGTAGTCATATTGCTGTAGATGTAGGTGTAGTCATATTGCTGTAGATGTAGGTGTAGTCATATTGCTGTAGATGTAGGTGTAGTCATATTGCTGTAGATGTAGGTGTAGTCATATTGCTGTAGATGTAGGTGTAGTCATATTGCTGTAGATGTAGGTGTAGTCATATTGCTGTAGATGTAGGTGTAGTCATATTGCTGTAGATGTAGGTGTAGTCATATTGCTGTAGATGTAGGTGTAGTCATATTGCTGTAGATCTCAATGAAACTGCAAGACAGGGATGTCGCCTTTTCAAAATGTTGTCTCATCGCCCTCTGGATCCGTAGTTAAGTGTTCTATCACTGAGCTATGCCTCCTCCACAGTTATTAGCTATATGCCTATGTAGTTAATCCTATTTGAATATTTATTGGATATTCGATACAATAGTTTTGATATAGAGAATTAAGGATACATGAATTCGTAATTAGAAGTACAGTAATAAATTAATATCAAAATGACTTGGTTTATTACCAAAGTCTCTAGTCTCCCTACTTGATTTGATTAAGATGACCTCTGAATTTAACCTACGTCTGTCTAGTGCTTAGGTAATTAACTTATTTACGTCAGTGCCACATCCTATTTGGCACCGGTGGCGACAGTGAGACCCCCTGTGCCGGCACCCTCTTGGTCTGAAAGGTCGATGGCAGACTCGGCTATGTAGGTCGATGGCAGACTCGGCTATATAGGTAGATAGTAGAAGAAATACAAATAAAGATACCGGTAGTAGTGTCTTTAGTTGACATTCTTAGTATCATGCTCAATTTCCAGGTTTCTCCATCCATCATCCATAGACTCAGGCCCAATCCCCACTTTTCCTATCCCCCTCCTCAGATTTCTAGTACTAAGAAATCGATCAAGGTCAATTATATATATTTACATTTGTTAGGCGTTTAACGAAGGTCTAGATACTGAAATTGTGCATTCGAGTTGCGTGTTCTATATTGATCAAACTACTGAGCTGGTAGCATGAATAGGACTGAGAATAAATAGGTACACTGATTAGTAGGTAGGTATAAGTCCGTCAGGTTAAGGGGAGATGGGTCGTTTTTCTGGACACCTTTCTTCCTCATGTTTAGCCCCATTAGTTTTCAGATTTTTAAGACGCTCGGTCCATTAGTTTGGCGATTTTAAGACCTTTCGCCCCATTTCTTTGTTAATATTACGACCTTACTATTACTATTTAGGTGTCGATTTCTTTCCTGGCGAACGATAGTGATCCTGTAATTTTGGAAGAATCGGCCTTTGGCCGGGACATTTTTCTACCGAAAAATGTACAAATTAATCTAGAAGGGGGATCTAATGGATGTTTTTTTTTTAAAGTTTGATGGAGGTCTAGGGAGGAAACTAGAAAAGTATTAAATACAATACAAAATTAACTATGTAAGTAAGAGAGATGACGGATTGGTTGTTAGTTAATTATGTTAGTGAATTAAGTTGAAAATAGAAGTTGGATATGTAGGTAGGTATACCACTCTCAGAAATTATGGGTAGATAAGGGGTAAAATAAGGGTAATCCTAGTGTCCGGGACACGCTACCCTTTAAAGGTAAACTTAGATCAAGATTACCCTTCACAATTACCCTTATAGAAGGGTAAAGAATTACTTAAATTTACCCTCTATGGGCGGGATTTACTTCCAAAATTACCCTTTAAGGGGTAAAATAATTGGTCCTTTACCCCTGCCCTACTACCTACCCTGTACTCCCTGCCCTACCTCTTTCCATACCTAAAATACATTGTACCACTGTCATAAAGATACAATGTTGACATTGAATATGTTAGACAAAAATAATAATAATACAGTATATACTGTATACTGTATATATTGTAAAAGCCTTCACTAATAAACTAAATGTGGGGAAATCTTACAGCAAAATGTCTAATAGCATGTCGCTCTGAATACATTCACTCCTTCCGACGAAGGCAGGGGTAAGAAGAGAATTCCAGACGGATACCAAGTTTTCAGACACTTGCCTCAAACTGTCCAAAATACAAAAGAGAGCCTGACACTAATATACCGGTAAATTATTATTCTTTTCCTTTCTTTATTACTTTTGTTTGGATTTTTACCTTGTAAGTATGTATATACAGTACAGTACTGTAATGTCCCAATGATTGAGGCAAGTTTGAAATTGGTACAAGTTCTCACAAATTTACATAGGCTTTCCATCCTCCAGAGAAAGTCTGTAGGACCAAGGTACCTTACTGGTATACTCAAACGTGATATAAAGTATGATCCTGATTATATAGTCCTTGTATTTAACCTCTTTATACATCACATTTTAGAATATGTTACACCTGTTTACACTGCATTGAATAAATGCTTAAATTGTAGGCTTATAATAATAAATGAATAACTTGGAATTTTTAAATATATAGTTGAGTAACCAATAAAACTAAAGCACAGTACTGTAATTATTATACAGTACAGTAATATAATTTATGGACTAATAATATGCTTGTCATCACACTTTCTCTAGTCATCATTTATTTTGTTGGATTAAATTGATAATGTTATCAATATATAACATAGCTAAATGGAATAATATTACTATCTAGTTGAAATACAGCACTATTTTTAGGTATGTTCAAAGATATAAAGGTTGTAATAATGAAAATCATAGTTCCGCATATACTTTATTTATTGTCAATATTGACTGATGTACAGTAATAGACAGAACCTTCTCCTTACTCAGAGATACCCAACACAATAAAGTACATCTGTGAATAAATGGCAATGAAAAAAATATATACCGGTAATTCAAGCAAATAGCCTACTGTATATGTACTGTATTGTAAACAGTATAGGCTTGATGCAAATACTAAAAATTAGATATGCTTGTCACTTTAGGCAGAACAGCAGTGGCTTACAGGACAGATCTGCATTGAAGTGAGAGGATGATGTATACCACCAACTGACCCCAGATGTCAGCTAGGATTCCTCAAATCCAGAGACCTGTGGGGAAAACTTAGATTTATCTTGTTTGCAAGATTGTGGGATAATTTCTCTATAACATTTGAAAAGGAAGCGTAGTGTCTGGCCATGCACTGTATGTAAAAATAGTGTAAGTAGTCATTTTGAGCTTGTGTGGAGCTTGGATACATTAGATATATTAGATATAACTGGAGAAAATGAATAGAAATAAGGAAGCTAGGCCTAGTGATGTAAATAGTCAATGGCATTTCCTTAAGCATAGCCTTCTCGCTGCCACTGACAAAGTCTGTGGGAAAACAAAGGGTCACCCCAGGAATAAGACCTGGTGGTGGAACGATGAGGTAGAGCATGCTGTGAAAGAGAAAAGGAGATGCTTCAAAGCATGGAAGAAGGGAGGCAGCAAGGAGGAATACCAGGCAGCTAAACAAACTGCCAAAAAGAGTTATTTACAATGCTAAAAAAGGTATTAAGGACCTGGTCCTCGAACAAGTGTGTAACACTGACAATCCCAATGGGATCTTCAACCTAGCTAGGCGAGTTAAAAATGACAGTAGGGATATTATAGGTGAACAGTGTGTTAGCAACGGTAATGGGAAGATTATGTATGCAGAAAATGAAATCAGAGAAGCATGGAAGGCACACTGAACGATTGCTAAATGTAAAGTTTGAATTGGATAAGGAACAGCATAGTATCAAAGAACCAATATCTAGACCCCCTCCTTTGATAGCACCAGCTGTAGTGAGCGACGCAATCAAGAAAATGAAGGACGGTAAATCTCCAGGGTGCTGACATTGTCGCTGAGATGATAAAAGCCTCAGGGGAGACTGGTGTCAGTTTAGTCACTGAGTTGATAAACACCATTATTAAAGATGAGAAAATCCCAGAGGAATGGCACAAAAGTGTAATAGTAAATATATACAAAGGAAAAGGGGATGCACTAGATAGAGGTAATTATAGGGGCCTGAAAATGCTTGACCAAATCATGAAGGTCTGTGAGAGAGTCTTTGAGGGTTTGATCAGGCAAAGCATCTCCATTGATATGCAGTTTGGTTTTATGCCAGGACGTGGTACAACCGATGCTATCTTCATAGTCAGGCAGATACAGGAAAGATACTTACTAAAAGGCAGGGATCTTTACTTTGTGTTTGTAGACCTGGAGAAGGCCTTTGACAGGGTGCCTAGAGATGTTGTGCAGTGGGCTATGAGGAAACTTGGTGTGGAAGAGTGGCTGGTGCGTGTGATAATGAAAATGTATGAGGATTCGCGAACTGCGGAGAGGGTGAAAGGTGTACTGAGTGAGGAGTTCACAGTCCGTGTTGTAGTTCATCAGGGTTCAGTGTTAAGCCCCTCCTCTTTATTATGGTCCTGAAGGCACTGTCTAGAGTTTTTAGATCGGGACTCCCGTTGGAGCTGTTTTATGCAGACAATTTTGTCCTAATAGCTGACAATGTGCAAGATGCTGAGGCCAAATTCAGAAGATGGAGAGAGGGTATGGTGAGCAAGGGTTCAAGAGTCAATATTAACAAAACCAAGGTTATGCATTGTAGATTGAGACGAGGCAATGTGGAAAATAGCGGTGCATACCCATGTGCAGTGTGTGGAAAGGGTGTGGGCGCCAACTCAATTCGATGTAGCATCTGTCGATGTTGGGTGCACCGTGGGAGTATGCGCTGTAGTAGAATAAAAGGACCCCTGCCGAAGGATAAGTCAGAAATTGATAAATTTGAGTGCGTAGTGTGCAAAGGCGAGCTTGTGTTAAGTAATGATCCTGTGGCTGTGAATTTTGGAAATGAGTCATTGGAGCTGGTGGACAAGTTTTGTTACCTAGGAGATACCATCTCTGCCGGTGGTGGGGCCGAGGCTGCCACTGTCACTAGAATTAGATGTGGCTGGGGGAAGTTCAGAGAACTGCTGCCAATTCTGACCATGAAAAGAATGCCTCTCCCCCTGCAGGGAAAGGTGTATGCCTCATGTGTTAGAAGTGCAATGACGTATGCCTCAGAAACATGGGCCGTTAAAGTAGAGGATGTCAACAGAATGGAACGTAATGAGATATGGTGAGATGGATGTGTGGGGCCAGGCTGCAGGATAGAATAACAAATGATGAGCTGAGGAGACGTTTAGGTATAAAGAGTATTAGCGAGGAGATACGTACAAGTAGACTGGGATGGTATGGACATGTGGAGAGAATGGATGAACAAAATTGGGTGAAAAGATGCAGGTCTGTGATTGTCGAGGGAGCGGCACCAAGGGGTGGACCGAGGAAGACCTGGGATCGGACTATACGTGCCGATCTCGAATCCAAAAACTTGACAAGTGAAGCAGCCCTTAAAAGGGTTGCCTGGAACGCCGCCATTAGGACAAGAGACTGAAACTGCATGTATGTGTGGAGCACTCAGTCTTAAAATGTTATGTATGTGTATGTATGTAGTGTGAGAGGTAGGCATAGTAATGTCGCTGATTTATTATGTTTATATTGCGGAAATCACAAGGCTGAGCTGAATCAACTTTGAGAGATATCTCTAGAATGTGTTGATATACAGTATACTGTACCTGAGGAACATACTCAGTGCTGGGGGTGATGCAGAGGCTAATTCTTTTGGGTGGAATAAATTATGGAAGTAGTTACCACTAATGAAAACAAAGGGTACCGGTATCTTCCGACATGTTGACAAAAGTTGTATCCTGCATGTGTGAGGTTTGAAGACATGGGCAGTTAATAAGGAAAATACACATAAACTTGAATGTCCTGAAATGAGCATAGCAGGATGTAAAGTACTTAGTACACTGAAGAAGCCCTGGAGCAAGGTTCATACCAACAGCTAACCTCTGATTTCCTTTTTGCAATTATCAAGTACCAGTATGTCAATTACTTAATATATTCAGCTCTTAATACTGAAAAAGACTATACAGTACAATTTATATTTGATATGACATTTCATAAAGAATAATGAGGAACTGGAAGAGTTTCAGTGTTAAATATTGGAGTTGTACCGGTACTGTATAAGTAAGGTACCGGTACATTTTATGAATGTTCTGTCAGGTGGGGACCAGTCGTTCCCAACATTTTCTTGTTATAGTTTAACATGCCCACTCCCACAATATAGAGTTATGGACCATTTTGGAATTGCACCTGGTGTAAATTGATAAGACAATTTAGAATCACTGTAACATATTTTGATGACAGGGCAATCCCACAACATAAAATATGGTACCGGTACTGTCATACTGTACTTTACAATGTCAAGTATGAGAGAGACCAGGAGTTGGGGTAGTGTGCTACATAAAGGGTACATACTGTATGAGCATTACAGTCACTACGGGAGTGGAGGAGAGGATAAAATGAGAGGGGCTGCTTGTGAGTCATGTGGAGCCGTCAGAAATTGATGGGGACATAAAGCTAGCCAGTTATGTTATGTTCATCTTAACAGCACAACTACCTCGATGGGCCAGATACATTCTGTTCAACCATAAGGAGTTAATTTGCCATTTATTTCCATCTATCTAGAATTTATGCCCACAACAGCATTTAGTTTTGGTCAGGTAAAGATAGAAATTCCTATGAACTTGTGGCTCACTGATAGGAGTATGGTTGCATAGATGAGTATTATGACAATGAGAGCACATCATGAGCAGAGTTAAAACGGTGACTTGGTATAAAGTGTATCAGTGATGTTTTGGCCATGAGAAGAAAATGAATGAGGAGACCGGTAATTAAGTGAAGAACGCTTACAGAATGGAAGTAAGGCCGAGGAGACTAAGACTGAAGTCCTGAGGGGAGATATCATGGTTTGGAATGATGTAGGGGATCAAACAACATTGAGAGCAACCATCAAATAACCAAGGCATATTCAAATAAAAGACAAACTAGCTTTTAAAACGATATGAAATTTCAATCTAATAAACTTTTAATAATTAAACTAACCATTTTCTTCTTGTGTGCATTCCAAGTCCTTCATATGCTGGATCCTGAAGCTGATACATTAGTACAAGTCAGGTCAAAAGTGAAGGATGCATCCTAACAACCATTGGCGCATCTGGCCTTGATATCCATACATTCTGAAAAATGTGAAAATATAACTTACCATGGTTTTTCTCATAAACTTGAACATAAAAGCTATATAAGGATTTGGCTATGATTGTTAATAATATATTTTATTGAAATGAGAAAAGAAAAATAATTCAATATTACGGTACGTATACATGTACTGTACCATCGCGCTAATAAGTGATGTCTCGGCACCAAGTATGTTTTGATCAATAATTGGTAAAAGCAATATCTAAGCCTCATTTCTTCATATCGAGTGAAATATACAAACATGTTCCTACACTTACCCATCCTATTCAACATCTGACAGACAGTAATACAGCACCCTATATAGCGAGACGAGGGATATGTACACATGTTGTGGTGATATCAGTGGCGGGACTAGGTCCACGCTGAACGGTTAGAGCCCGCCTGTGGTCCTGCCACCCCGTGGACTCTATCATAATGCCGATAATGTGCGCAACATCCCTTGCTACTTAAGTTGTCAGCCGCTCTTTGGGCCTAGGTTCTCTAATGTTACTTAAGTCGTCAGCCGCTCTTTGAGGGTTAAAAGTGAAAATTTCTTTCAAATATATTGCATAAACCGATACCAGTACAATACACATCCTGTAATCCAGCTAACAGGGGAATGCAGTTCTATGCTGAATAATATCTCAAAATGGCTTACCGGTATATAGAAAATAATATAGAGTACTGTACTATACAAATATATACCGGTACTGGTATACAGTATATATACATAAAAAGATATGGGATGAAATAGTTTGATCTGATCTCAAAAACTAAAAACCTGACAAGCGGGTCAGCCCTGAACAAGGCTGCCAGTTACACCGCCATTAGGACATAAGACAGAAACCGCACCTCGTGTGGACCACTTGATCTTTAAAATTATGCATACACAGATTATACACTGTATACATATACCGTACCGGTATGTGTGTGTAAACTGTAAACATTGGTTTAAATGCTTTAAAGATGCATAATTATGGAATGATGGATGATAATGCAGTTTTTAATGCCATCAATGCCATGCACTCCCTTGATTGACGGCTAGGGTGTGCCCTTGTTACTGGGGCTTTACTGGACATTAGTCACAAATTGGTAGACCTGAGAGTCCAAACTCTTGAAGTTAAGAAAAGTACACTAGTTACAAGTTTTATACCCGGTATTAATTTGGCTTGGTTAATTTTGGATATCAAATTGACCCTTTAGCATATTCCAGATTATTGGACTATTGGGTGACAGGGCCGGTATTTATAAAATAATTTAAAAATTTCCCTAAAAGTAATTTTAACTAAAAGAAAATCCTTAAAAGTTATTCATAAAACATTTAAAAGCAGCTTTTAGTGGAAGCGTTAAGAAGGCTGCCACAACCGCTATTTCGCTACATCTAGCAAGATTACAATCGATGAATAACGTTTAATAGGTAAGTATAGGCTTCTAATTGCATATACTAATTACTATAAAGCTTTATGGACTTGGAGAAGGCCTATGACAGAGTGGACAGAGAAGGTTTGTGGAAAGTACTTAGAATATACGGAGTAGAGGGCAAGTTGCTGAAAGCAGTGAAGAGCATGTATGAGGGTGCAAAGGCGGCAGTACGTGTGGAGAGTGAGCAGAGCGAGTTCTTTGACCTGAATGTTGGTTTGAAACAGGGGTGTGTGATGTCCCCGTGGTTGTTTACTGTATATATGGATGGAGTCATGAAAGAAATACTATCAAGAGCAGTGGATGTTGGTGTATCGCTGAAAAGGGAGGGAATTGAGTGGAAGCTACCTATACTGCTGTTTGCGGATGATACAGTTCTGATGAGTGATAATGAATGGGAGTTGCAGGGTCTGGTAAATGAGTTTGGAACAGTGTGCGAAAAACGGAATTTGAAGGTAAATACGGGGAAGAGCAAGGTTATGGTCTTCGAAAGGGGTTAAGTCACAGAGTGTGAGGTGAAGCTGAACGGTCAGGCTATGGAGATCGTCAACTCTTTTAAGTATCTGGGCAGTGTGTTGAGTAAAGATGGGCCTGTTTTTTTTTTTTTTTTTTTTTTTTTTTTTTATGTGATTGAGGGAGGCAAAAGGCATTACTGCCTATAGCGAGTGCCTCCCCCATAGTTGAAAGAGTGACAGGGCCAAAATCAAGGGACGTTCGAGCCAAACTATGGATGAAGAGGTGCGGGAGAGGGTACAACAGGGGAAGAGGGTTGTAGGAACGCTAAAAGCAGTAACAAGAAATAGGGTGGTCAGTATGGAAGTGAAGAAGTCCTTGCATGACAGTGTGGTAATCCCGACACTGACTTACGGAAGCGAAGCATGGACGTTGGTTGAGAGACTCAGACCAAGAGTGAGAGCAGTGGAAATGAATTACTTAAGGAGTGCGTGCGGAGTTACATGGAGGGATAGACAGACTAATGAGGAAGTAAGAATGAGGTGTGGTGTGGAGGTAGATGTGCTGGAAAGTGTGAAAAGGAACAACTTGAGATGGTTCGGCCATATGAAACGTATGGAAAGCGAGAGAATGACTAGGAGGGTGTACGAGAGCGAGGTGGAGGGACAGAGGGGGAGAGGTAGACCGAATATGAGGTGGAAGGATGGAGTGAGGAACTACATGAACGAAGGCGGTGCTGGTTGGGGGGAGGGGCGTCGACTGACTGGGGACAGAGGTGCATGGGGGCGGTTCGTTCGTGGCCACCCCTTCGGGGATCACGGCGTCAGGCAATAGATAGATAGATATAAAGCATTAGGGTAATTATGCAATATTTTGTTGTTGTGAAATCTATTATATATTGCTAAATTGAAAGGGTAATATATTTACCATACCAAAACAATTGCATACCACGGTGTGGCAGCATCTGAGATAGTTGCCAAATTCACGAGTTTTCACAATTCGTAAAGTGGGGTAATTTCGGACATTTTTCGAGTTTGTTTTTAACAATTTCTCATGACTGTAAACACATTGTAGAGATTTAACTAGGTCAAATGATGTGTAGTGATAATGCGCCGTGCGCCGTAATCCAGGAAGCCTCCTAAAATTATCCCCCATAATATCCTTATCCTTAACCTAAATGATGTCCTAAGTATTTTTGAAAAGTGGAAAACTTCGGACTTGTATGGTAACAGCGTTTCCATTATATAATGACAATGGCTAATTACTTATTTCGCCAAAGTCCGAAGTTATGACCGCAGTCCGAAATCACCCCAGTTTACGGTAATTTGCGAAAAAATAGGGTGCAAATAGGCTACTTGTTCTCGATGTTATGAAATAGGCCTATCTTGTGACAATCGATTATTATATCTTAGTCCCTCTACACTCCTTTAATTTGGTCTATTTGTTAGTGTTCTTTCAACAAGTACAGTAAAGGCGTTTGTCAACGAGGACGCTGGAACTGTCGAGGTTGTGGGCGGAGGAGGAGGATTTACCCATCTAAAAATGGAGAGACCGACCGTGGCAAAAAATGTAGTCGGACATATATACAGTATGAATCGAAATGTTTAAAGTAGGTTGATATATAAGGTGGTAGGTAGGTTACTTTCTAATATAGCTTATTCGTTGGAGAACACACAGTGCATCACCTTTGATTAGTATGATGTGCGGGGTGGTATATGGATAGAATCAAGAGTTACCTAACATACTGCTCTTGATAATATATCTAACCTACAATCATACCACCATGAGTTACTCATTCAGTTACATTTTGACCGTTGCCAAATACCGTAGGGTACTAGGCCTACACACTTTCATCTCTGGGTTAAGAGCTTTGTTCCTCTGTCTCCTTCATGGTTTAAATGGTGTACTTCGATTAACTCGCTATAGGCCTATTAATCCAATTAATCTTTCTAACATGAACATTCCTTGGCAGGGGGTGGCGGATTTGTTATTCAATCATCTTCATCGTCCTCTAAAAGTAACTTTTAAGCGCTAACAGTCCCAAGGGGAGCTTTTAGTTTTCGCTGGGTTTAAAAGCTACTTTTAGCCGCTAAATTTTTTTTGCCCAACTTTTAAGTTTTAAAAGTTGGCGCCATCTTTAAAAGCTACTTTTAGGCCTAAAAGTGCTTTATAAATACCGGCCCAGGACTTTACTGTACATAAGTATTGTAAATTCTGGACAGACTTAACAGGAGTACCCTCAGCTGCAGAGATTGAGCCCAAATCTGTGGTTAATAGCTTGAAATGTGGCCCATGTGTTCATCAAGGCTATACAATAGCTTACATCAAAGATTAACAGTTAGAAACTCTTAGGATTTTGGGTATGGCAAGATTTTGAATTGTTATGAGGCTCCATTTTTAGCCATCAATCACAGTAATTGGACAAAGACGTCAGATGTCAAGATTAACATGATCACTTCTATTTGATAATAATGCTATAGCAGATGTATTAAAATTCTTTGAATATACTTTCCTAACAATTTTACCACTATTAAAATGCTTTGAAAATATGTTGCTAGTTATTGTACCAGAATGTGTCAGTACTAGGGCACTAAGGTTATGTTGGCTCATTGCGTCCCCACTTACAGGTCTTCAAAAAGTTAACGTTGCTGGTTGATAACAAGTTGTATTTTGCCCCTAGAGTGCCGCTGTGGAGGAGCTCAAGTGACTTGTTACCGCTTGTTCTGAAAGTGGGGAGTCAAAATAATAAACTTATTCATACCATGAAAATATTCAAACATTATTAACAGTTGTAGGCTAGGCCTATATTTAAGTAAAAGGAAATTATTACTATGGATTTTCACAATTTTGAAAGCCATATAAGGGAAGAAAGAGTACCGGTAACATTGAATTTGAATGTCATTAGAAGATAATAATTATATGATAGCTCAGCACCAGGAGTTTTTCTTCTTCATAAAAAAAGGCTTAAAGTGTATAATAAAGGGGAAAAATACAATATAAGTACTTCCCGGCCCTAGTAAGGGTGTGAAATTCTCAATAAACAGGGCCTTATCCACCCTAGGCCTAGCATCAGCCAATGGTGGTGACCGTAGACTTTATGGTAAATGTTTACCGTGTGACAGCCAAGAGTTTTAGCATTGAATTTTGTATTATTTATTTATTTTCATTTGATATACAGTCTTGTTTTATAGCAAGGACTGCAGGAAATGAGTACCGTACTTACCCATTATCCAACAATAATAGCCTAAACACGACCCTCACTAGTGGGGAGGGCTCTGAAGATCAGGGAAAATGTAGAGTAAAGGGTATAAAAAGGGAAAAATAAGATCTATTTGGCAACAACCGTATTTTAACAGTAGGGGGTAAAAACTCCATTATACAGTACAGTGGTGCACTGATCTTCACAGCTAATTGGTGCCGAAAAAAAGCGTGCAAAAGTTGATTTTTCATAGATTGGGGCATTTTTCTTATGGGAAAAATGGTACCGGTAGCATAATTGGTTCCAAAATCATCCAGTCATCCCTAAGGTACCCATTTCTCCTCATATACATCCAATAAATACAATCCATATCATGAGGAGAATACTTATAGATACATTTTATGAAGAGATTACTTACCACACAGACTTTATTTGAAATAATTGTCAAATTTAGCATAGCCTAACTCACCGTCATATTTCCGCGGCTTTCGTCTGACACGGTAGGCATGCTTGACTGTACTTTGCTCTCTATTTTGATGATCCCGGCCATTCCTTTATCATTACCACCAGGCCCACCGTCCCTAACACTGAATGCAGTAGACTCTAGAGACCATAATAAACGCGAGAGATACAAGGCTCGGGCACAAAAAAGCTTGTAAACAGGTGGATTTTGAGTGGCTGGCTAGTGTTGACATTATAAAATATGGACGCAGCAATTTCCGCAAGTGATGCTCGTATGTCAAATTCACTCGGATTTCATCTCCAAGCAGCAAACACCTCGACAATGGCAGATTCTTGGAGTTCAGTTCACTTGTTTGTTTGTTTTAATGTTTATATTTTCTAGTTTGATGTAGTCTTTCATTATTTTTGGGAAGGATGTAGTATCCGGGCGTACTGTCGTCATGTTTACATAGGTCGTGAGCTCGCGGTTACGTTCCTGTCTATTTTGACTGCTATTTTTTCTGTTATTTGCCCCCTGCTGGCAATATTTATGATGATGACAATAAGTCATGGGGGGAGGGGGTGAACCTCCTCAACCTATTATTGTATCCCACGGCAGTAAAAAAGGACTGGAAAATGATCGCTAGCATGTGAGTAGTGTAAATAAAGCGGGTAGTACGCCCGAATACTACAACCTTACCATATTTTTGCAATTTTTTTCGGGTTTCAACTGGGATTTTAGCGCCAAGATCGAATATTTTTGCCCGAACATGGAATTTGAGAATATTTGGTGAATGGCGCTGTTTTATTTTGTGAACTTACGTGGCGCGAAGTTCGGTGCTCCACTGTTATATATATATATCCGACAGTACAGGCATAAATAGCAATGTACAGTACCGGTACTGTATTACCGGTATGTGATATGACATTTCCATAGGCCACACAAAAATCGATAGGTCTCGCTGCTGTCACACCATAATATCTTGCCAATTTTTTTTAACCCATACAGTCTAATGAAAAACAATTAAATTTGCACCGGTAATGACATATATAGCCTAGGAATGATGTATGGGTCACATAGATTGTATATATATATATATATATATAGGCCTATATATACAGTATACTGTATATGACATTATTGTCGAGGTACCTCCATTATCGTATCAACTCAACCTTGTCCATCATTACCCTGGCCCAACAATCTAACTTAACCTGGACACATCGCTAGGCTAACCATTGATGTAGAGAATGACAAAATACTAAACTAGTAAAAATGTAACCCAAAACAAGTGCCAACAGATAATGAGAACATTTGGAAAAGAAACTGGAGTCTGGAAGTTATACCAAACCTGAATAGGCTAGGTTATTATGAAAAAAAAAAAAAAATCCAATGAATGTCTTGGCCTATCATAAAAACAAAATTAACCTTAGGTCCATTGGTTGACATGGAATAACTCAGGCTAGATAGGCTAAGCTAACAAGACAAATAATATGGAAGGGAAAAGACCGGAATTATAAACAGGCATTTACGCCTTAAGTATTAGCCTAGGCCTATATAGGCTTATATTTATTATTTATGTTACAAGCAGATTATAGCCTAGGTCATTGGTCAAGGCTAGGATGGTTTGATTAAGATAGGAAAGTCATTAAAGTGAGACTTGTGAGTCAGGTTAGCCTAACCTAAATTAACATAATAGCCTATAGCCTAGGCCTAGCCTAGGCCTAGCCTATCCTAACTAGGCTATGATATGTTGAATTTTCTTAAGGCTTAGCCTACCTACAAATATACTGTAGGCTACATACATTTAGATTATACAAGTAAAAAACATGGAGAATTGGAGATAACATTTAACTAGGCTAAGCCTTTAATGAAAGTTAAAGTAGGCTAGTTTGTTGATAGGCCTATGCCTAAAGCCAAATGCCTATTGCAATTATTATATTAAGATAATTTATTGCTAAGCTGAATAAGTCTGATGTTATATAGCCTAGAATGGAATCAATTAATGGTCACAGCAATGCAAGTGATGATAGGCCTAGCCTAGCTGCTAGCAATTTAGAAAACTAGCCTGTAATGCAATAGGAACTTAACCACGAATGCTCCACATATTAATGAATAATACCATTACCTGATAAAGTCGTTTTGAAGAATATCACTGTAGTTACTGCAGAACTAAAGCCTGGCAAAGACAAACTGGTAGACAAATCTCGCTGCTGTGTCAATGTTATGATGTGATCAGCTGGTCACCTGGGTGTCTGCTGCTTCCTGGAGGTGCCACATAGTTTCACTCCCATGTGATTTTTAAACATTAAATCGGTTGTATCCATTAACTTTACTCTTCAGGATGGATATCAACTGCATTATTTCATTACCAAAGACGTTTTCAAGTAATCAGTTGTTCCAAATTAGTAATGGATGTTTTTTTTAGTTGTACCGCTCCTCCAGACAAGAGGTATCTGGCAACTATGCCAGATCCTTGCCACACGTCACTTGCTTTGGCCTCGAACACATTTCTTCAAATTTAATAACCAGCAGTTAATCAAATGCCTATTTTTGTGTCGATATGTATTTAGTATATACATTTAGTACTTTACTCAAAACCGTTTTTAATATAATGCAGTTATTATAGGTAAAAAAATGATGAGCAAGGGTAATCTTGTAAGGGTAAACTTATGTATATAAGTTTACCCTTTGAACCTCGAGAGTAAGGGTAAGTTTCTCCACAAGGGTAAATATTCATCCAAATATCACCTTGAGACATAAGTTTACCCTTAGCTCTATAAATTTACCCTTTTTCTACCCCACATTTTTAACAGTGTTATACCTCATGCTTCCCAATACCCTGGAAAGAAGCAAACATCCATCCAGTTCCTAAAAAAGGTGCCTCTTCAGATCCATCAAACTACAGACCAATAGCTATAACTTCCACTCTTGGTAAAGTCTTTGAAATTATATTAAATAATCACATAATTAAGCATCTTGAGAATTATAAATTAATCAGTGATAGGCAATATGGTTTTAGACGATGTCGATCAACTGCAGACATGCTTTGCCTTCTTACGCATCAAATCAACCAAGCTACAAACCAACATGGTGAAACACATACAATAGCACTGGATATATCAAAGGCATTTGATAGAGTCTGGCATCAATCCTTTTTGTCGAATATGTCACACTACGGCCTTGCATCATTAGTTCCACTAATTTTTTCTTATCTTCATAACAGAAAAATACGTGTAATGGTAGATGGCCTTTATTCTCAATTTCACTCAATAAATGCTGGTGTTCCCCAGGGATCAGTTTTGGCCCCAATTATGTTCCTCATTCATATCAATGATCTCATATCTAGCACTCATAATCCAATACATTCCTACGCAGATGACTCAACACTCCCTTCACATTTACCAATTCTTTCACCCAACCCGATCTTACAAATTCAAAAATAAACACTGCAATTTCTCTGAACCAGGACCTTTCTAGAATTAATGGATGGGGACAAATGAATCGAGTTTCCTTTAATGCACAGAAAACCAAGTACATTCAATTTTCTAACCGACAGAATCTCACTGACTCCCATATTTTTTTTAATGATGTAAATATTCCCACTTCCCCTAGTATTGACATTCTCGGTGTAACATTAACTACTAACTTGAGCTGGACACATTATGTTAGAAGCATTGCTAAGAATGCCTCTAAAAAACTGGGACTCCTGTACAGAGTTCGAGAATTCTTCACTGACGAGCAGTTGGCCGTAATATATAAAAGTCATGTGCGTTCTCAGATGGATTACTGTTCACCTCTGTGGGGTGGAAGTGGAGTGGTTGCATTGAGGCAGTTGGACAAACTTCAAAATAAAGCTATTAGATTAATCAATAACCCTGCAATCACACAGGACCTTCCTACATTATCCATACGAAGAAACGTTGCATCCCTTGCATTATTCTACAGATATTTTCACAGCAATTGTTCCGAGGAACTTGCTTCAATTGTGCCGCCTCTCCAGATCTTTCCCCGTAGAACTAGGGCAGCTGAGAGCGCCCATGAATTTACACTTTCTCTTCCACAATGCAGAACTTCTGCTTATCAGAATTCATTTATCCCCAGAGCTATTACTCTCTGGAATTCACTTCCCTCGAATTGCTTTCCACAAACTTACAATCTACAAATGTTTAAATCCAGTTGTTACAAAAATTTTATGAATGGAGGATGCCTTTAGGCACATGGACCTTTTTGTTTTATCTGTGTTTTTCCTGCCTCCGTTCATTGTATCTTTAAAAAAATATATATATATATATATATATATATATATATATATATATATATATATATATATATATATATTTTTTTTTGTTTAAAGATACAATGAACGGAGGCAGGAAAAACACAGATAAAACAAAAAGGTCCATGTGCCTAAAGCATATATATATATATATATATAAAGAGAGAGAGAGAGAGAGAGAGAGAGAGAGAGAGAGAGAGAGAGAGAGAGAGAGAGAGATGGAGGTCTAGGGAGGAAACTAAAAAGATAATAAAAGGATACATAATTGAGCAAATAAATACGCCCATCCCCCCCTAAGAAACTTCCAATGTCCTCATACAATCAGAAAATTTAAAATAATAGAATCCACTGCACAGCCTAACTTGAGAACCTTGGACTTCTTTTACATCAATAAGGTTAACCCTCATTAAAATAATTATATTATCCAGTCAGCTGGTCCATTATTCGTTGTATAAGTGCTTATAACCTATCACCGTCTCATATTGAATTACTTTAGGATTTTGATCTCCATTCTTACTTTTAATTTGACGTAGATAATATACAATATAATCTTCCATTTAATGTAACTTAAATATTTTAACATCACATCATGATTATTCTCATTTATATCTTAAACTACACTAATTATTGTATTTGTCTCCTTCATTCAGTCAGTGTACCACAGTTTTCCTCCCAGGAAAGATGATGTAGTCACTGAGAGGAAGGGGGGGGGGGGGGGGGGGGAGATGGGGGGGGGGGGCCTGGAGGTGCTTTTGGGCGGGAGAGATGGTGGGGGGGTTGGGGGGGGAAGTAGGGAAAGGCCTGAGGGAATGGAGGAGGAGCTGAGGATGGAGCTTATTTCATCACAAGGCCGATAGAACCTAGATTGCACAATGCAAAATGTGTGATTGTTTGGCGCAAAACATGCTGACGTTGCTCATTAACCCTATTGACGCCATATTGCATCACCTGAACTTAAGGGCATAATTAGGTGACAACATTACTTTCATATTGTACCTCAAAATGTTAAGGGAAAAAGCGGAAGTGTGAAGCCGCCATATTGTTTAATGGTTCTTTTACAGGTATGGTTAGTGCTGCTGGTGACCTTGGCCTATGTGTCCCTGGGAGCTACTCTGACATGGCCCTCCCCAGCCATATCCAGTCTCGCCGAGGACAATTCTACCCTCGTCAATACAGAGATCGTCCTCAGCTCGGCGGAAAAGGACATGACAGGTATTGGAAATATTCCCTTTATTTGCCGAAAGTTCAGAACATATAATCACAATTATATTTTTAGTACACTATACAATCTAGGACAGTTACTTTGTATGTTCAACTTCACCCTCATCAGTACAGAGAACTTCCTTGGCACAGCAGAGAATGACATGACAGGTATGATCAAAGACAATTATTCATCTATGTTCATTTATATTTGGTATTCTCTAGACATTTACAGAATATCTAGACATGCATACGATGGTATATGTGCTACATTCTAATTTAACTTATATATAAATAGTCTTGATACAATTGGTTTGTTTGATGCTGTTTGCATTCCTTTGTATAGTCTAATTTAAATATCATTAAGAAACAAAGCCCTTTGAACCATACTATGTAATTTTCATCTTACTGTACGCTCTAAAACAAATAATATGGCACACTACGTATCCTCCAACTGGATAAACAAAACTATTAACCCGGGAGCTGCGGGAAGACTCTTAAGAGTTCCCCCGGCGGACTGCGGGAAGACTCTCTGGAATAAGTAAAACTAAAAATCAACTTTTTACATCGAAAAAAAATTATTTTTTTTATTTTTATTTTTTTATTTTTTTATTTTTGTTTGGCCCCTGGGCCATGCAAAATCTCAGTCCTCTACCTCCCCTCCTTCCCCACTTTCCTCCTATTCCTCAGTTATCACCTATTTTCCCTATTATTCCCTTATTCTGAGGTATATTTTCGTGCTAACATTAGCGAGTTGCAAGCAGGGTGTTGTCATCACTGATGGCCATCGAGTGCAAGAGAGAGAGAGAGAGTATCGATCGACTGTGTCGCAGTGGCCTTGGGAAAATTGGCGGGAAGCTAGCTTGCCTCACCCATACATTATACAACTCGCGGGCTATATCTCCGATTTTGACCATCCAAACGCTGTTTTCACTCGTTTTATTGTTGTTTCAGGTTAATACCTTTATAATCAACCCATAATAGGCGCATATGGATAATTATTAATGCTATTAATGGTACAATGAATATTTTAGTGACGAAAAACCTCAAATACGTCAGCACAGGGGGACGTTTTCATTTACCCCCGTGCGCACTTCAGAGGTTAAATGCCAATATAAGACCATACCTGATTAAAAAGATGCATATCAATCGGGAATAGCTTAACACATACTGGTATAGGTTAAGTAGTCATGGCCTATGATGTGCCAACAGCTATTCGGGGCCCATCTCAAAGGTAATTTTCGAAGATCTCTGGTTGGCAATTATTTTTCAGAGACAGTATTTTGGAAAATGACCGCATCAAATTGACCATCTGTTGTTCAATTAGTCATTGGTCCTACGTCACCAAGACATATAGTTCAGTATTGATATTTGATCTTCTTAGCCAATATTCCCCTCATGTTTGCACTCCCTTCAGGTAGCTTGCTGTACCTGGGGACGCTATTCGGAGCATGGCTAGGTGGTTCGGTGGTGGGACATCTCGGTCGGCGGCGGTTCCTGCAGGCAGCCGTGGTGCCCTATGTCGCTGGCTGGATCATCACTGGATTGGCACCTTCTACACCAATTATGCTCATTGGAAGGTATGAGAGGTTATTCCTACTTTACTCCGTTAGACTGGCAAAGAGTGACAGTTTTTTCTTTGATTTTTTTTTGATATAGTAGGTTGACAGGTTCAACATTCTCAATAATCTGAGATCGAAGTAAGAATAACTACAAGTGATAGCCTCAAAATATGAATTTCTTAGACTATTATAAGGATCAAAATCTTCAATAATCAGAAATTAAAGTATGAAAGGATCTTGGAAGGAATGACCAAATTTGACAGTATCATAATGCAACCTCCTGACCTTTGACGTCAAAAGCTGAGGAAGTAAGGCGACCAACTCGACTCTCAAGGTACCCTAGACAATATTACTAGTGGCTTTCTTTATATGTTCACAGATTCATAGTGGGAGTGGCAGGTGGAGGAACGACCATCGCTGGGTATGCCTACGTGGTTGAGCTCCCAGATGTCAGTATCCGGGGGAACATGGCTACCCTCCCGACCCTGGGCGTGGTACTGGGTAATCTGTATACCGTGGCACTGGGGTACTACTTCGCTTGGCACCACCTATGCTTCCTGGGTGCCGTGCCTTCTGTCCTGTTCTTTATAGCCACGTTTTTCTTGCCGGAGTCCCCAACATTCCTGGGTATTTAGCACTTTATATTCTGTTCAGCTTAAATGTATGAGGAAAGTCAAGTTCTTTTGAATCAAGTTCTTGTTATTTAATTGCAGAATGCGAAACTGCTATATTTCTGCTTCATATTAGTAGATAGGCTAGGTTACATACAATATATCAGGTTAACCTAGGTAAGTTGGGTAAAGAGAAATATTCGATGAAAATAAATATGAAACTTGAAAGAATCACAACAAAATATATCAGAAATATGTAAGTTTAACGTTCTAATGGAACTGGGAGCTAATATTATTTACTCTGTACCAGTGGTGAAGGGCCAGCGCCAGCAAGCGATCGCCATCTTACGGAAGCTTCGGGGCAACTATGTTAATGTGGAAGCCGAAGTAACAGAACTAGAACATCGTAACACCGGGGGGGGCTCCGGATGGCGGGCCTTGCTGAAACGAGACATCCTGAAACGCATCGGGGTGGTGGTCATGCTCTTCTTCCTAATGCAGATGTGCGGCAACTTTGTCTTCATGATCTACACGGCCCGGATCCTGGCGAACACTGGAGCACCCATGGATCCGGATGCTATCACGGCCATCGCTGGGGTGCTGCGGGTGGCGGGAACGATGGGAGCGGTGTTACTGATGGACATTTTGGGGCGCCGGTACTCTCTCATCATATCACATACCATCAATGCCGCCTGTCTCATCGTCCTTGGCACCTATGTCTATTTGGCGGAGGCTGCTGGGCCAGATGACACAACTTTCAAAGAGTAAGTTCCTTATGATAAACCCTTCAGTTTCCTGGCGTAAGTTTCAGTGTATTCTGGCTAACATTAGACGATATTTGTTCAGCTTAGGAAGAGTTTGACCAAATATAGGGTGATCAACTATATTAATTAACCGTTAGACTCCCACAGATTATTTTTTTGCCAAAGGAAATTGCCTAATGATAACCTGTATGCAATTTAGAGATGCTTCATCATACTGACAAAGTAAAGTGTTGTGATTACAGTAATATATCCCATGGATAAGGGGGTGATAACCCTGTACAAGAGTGATAAAAGGATAGGGATTTACAACATTATTGGAATGTGTCCAGTCCATGCTACCTCGTGCTTAGTTCACGGGACTAATGTGTTTACACAGCGACACAAATGTAAAAGCTCCTGGATATCTAGTTAACTATAAGATTAGAAGGGATACCATGCCGCCTTTGCTCAGCATTATATTGGGGGAGGGGGGTGCTGTGGAAGAAGGAATAGGATAAAATTAAATTAATAACAAGCCATTATTACTTTATTAATAACAAGCCATAATGACTTTATTAATAACAAGCCATTATTACTTTATTAATAACAAACCATTATTACTTTATTAATAACAAGCCATTATTACTTTATAAATAACAAACCATTATTACTTTATTAATAACAAGCCATAATTACTTTATTAATAACAAGCCATTATTACTTTATTAATAACAAACCATTATTACTTTATTAATAACAAGCCATTATTACTTTATTAATAACAAACCATTATTACTTTATTAATAACAAGCCATTATTACTTTATTAATAACAAGCCATTATTACTTTATTAATAACAAACCATTATTACTTTATTAATAACAAGCCATTATTACTTTATTAATAACAAACCATTATTACTTTATTAATAACAAGCCATTATTAATTTATTAATAACAAGCCATTATTACTTTATTAATAAAGTAATAATTACTTTATTAAGGGGCGGGTGCCCAACCCCGAAAGGGGTTGAAATAGGGGAGCTATCCCCCCGCCAAAGGCGGCTTTCTAGTGCCTTTCCTAGCTGATGCTGAGAGGATTGGGTTCTAGTCATATGGTGATGGGCTGGTCTATCAGAGTGAGAACTGAGTGATCTCTGCCATACCCATAGCTTACTCCGACTGTTCCTTTTACTTATGTATTTCCTAGATCTCAAGTGACGGCGTCTTTTCCGTGGATTGACCTCCCAATCTACCAAGATTGGAAGTCAAAGCGTCACATTTTTCCTTTGCCCCTCAACTTTCTCTTCATAATTGCTGAGGGGCACAGGGCTCTGGGTGGGGCTTTGGTTTCCCGGGCGTTTCCGCACCCTCCTCAGCTCCCCGCGATGGAGTGGCTTCGGTCACCCAGGCTTTAATGTGGTAGGCAGGGAGGGTTCTGTGGGGGTGTTCGGTTATGGCCTTGCTCGGGGCCTTGGGGCTGTTCGGCCAGGCAGCTTGGGGAACAACAACAACAACAACAACTTTATTAATAACAAGCATTATTACTTTATTGTTGCCATAGTTAACATAGAGTGCTGCCTAGTGTGAGCTAGTTGTTGCCATAGTTGACATAGAGTGCTGCCTAGTGTGAGCTAGTTGTTGCCATAGTTAACATAGAGTGCTGCCTAGTGTGAGCTAGTTGTTGCCATAGTTGACATAGAGTGCTGCCTAGTGTGAGCTAGTTGTTGCCATAGTTGACATAGAGTGCTGCCTAGTGTGAGCTAGTTGTTGCCATAGTTAACATAGAGTGCTGCCTAGTGTGAGCTAGTTGTTGCCATAGTTAACAAGAGTGCTGCCTAGTGTGAGCTAGTTGTTGCCATAGTTAACATAGAGTGCTGCCTAGTGTGAGCTAGTTGTTGCCATAGTTAACATAGAGTGCTGCCTAGTGTGAGCTAGTTGTTGCCATAGGAGTGCTGCCTAGTGTGAGCTAGTTGTTGCCATAGTTAACATAGAGTGCTGCCTAGTGTGAGCTAGTTGTTGCCATAGTTAACATAGAGTGCTGCCTAGTGTGAGCTAGTTGTTGCCATAGTTAACATAGAGTGCTGCCTAGTGTGAGCTAGTTGTTGCCATAGTTAACATAGAGTGCTGCCTAGTGTGAGCTAGTTGTTGCCATAGTTAACATAGAGTGCTGCCTAGTGTGAGCTAGTTGTTGCCATAGTTAACATAGAGTGCTGCCTAGTGTGAGCTAGTTGTTGCCATAGTTAACATAGAGTGCTGCCTAGTGTGAGCTAGTTGTTGCCATAGTTAACATAGAGTGCTGCCTAGTGTGAGCTAGTTGTTGCCATAGTTAACATAGAGTGCTGCCTAGTGTGAGCTAGTTGTTGTACATTTCTAGAAAAAGGCATCAAATCAGCAAATGAATCTAACATGCATGAACAATTTATATCTGCTAATGTCTGTATGTAACCCTTTGACCTTCACTGATTGATTTACTTGGGTTATGTGACTAATATAGTTCACCAATCATATTGATCTTCTGACACCGCCTTTTTGCAGTTTGTCGTGGGTTCCGACACTGTGCGTGACATTGTCTCTCTTCTTCTGTGACCTGGGTGTCCATCCTGTGCCTTACGTTGTGTCCTCCGAGTACTTCCCCACAAGCATCAGAGCCCAGGTATGAATGTCTTTAATTAACGTAATTTTATTTCAGAGTTCTTGCCTGAGTTAACTGTTGATTCGCATTGTCAAGGACTCATGTAAAATCATCCTTTATAAATCTCATATAATTTCTAAGTTCTTACAGATGTTTATCGTTTGTTAAATTTACTGTAAGAATGTCAGTTCTTATTGCTATGTATATTGTAAAAATTGAATGTTCAAATGTAACAGAAATTATACATTTGAAATAATTATGTTCAATCTTTTGTGCATGCTACTTTGAACACGTAAGCAATTGAAACACATATTATGCATATACATATTGTTACAATTGAACAGACTATTTTTACAGTGTATCTGTTTTTGTTTCTATTACAATTATGTTTCTCCACAACAGGCTTCTTCCATCTGCATATCAGCGGGGACCTTAATTGCATTTGCAGGCCTGCAGCTCTACAGCCCTATGCAAGCGGCTTTCACCCAGGCTGGCCTCTACTGGTTTTACGGAGGCATCAGCGTTTTCGGCGTCATCTTCTGCTTTTTCGCTGTCATTGAGACCAAGGGTAAATCCGTGGGGTGATTAGAAGGACAATGTTGACAGGAGTGGGTGGTGACGAACGAGCTAATGCCTTACTGATAATGGGGACAAGGTTGATGGGATTGGGTGGTGACAAAAGAGCTAATGACTTACTGATAATGGGGACAAGGTTGATGGGATTGGGTGGTGACAAAAGAGCTAATGACTTTCTGATAATGGGGAAAAGTTGATGGGATTGAGTGGTAACAAAAGAGCTAATGACTTACTGATAATGGGGACAAGGTTGATGGGATTGAGTGGTGACAAAAGAGCTAATGACTTACTGATAATGGGGACATGGTTGATGGGATTGGGTGGTGACGAAAGAGCTAATGGTGTAAAGTGATGAGAGGGACATGGTTGATGGAATTGAGTGTGACTAAAGACTTGTGTGTGGTTCAACTATCTATCTATCTATCTATATGCTCAGGCCCAATCCCCATTTTGGGGGTAGCCGACTCAAGACAGAGCAAGAACAGGGAAAACACAAAAACAACATAAAACAAAAAATAAACACAGATAAAAAACACAAACTCACACACATCCAGGTCACCCAGGAGAAGACCCAGAGACCAGGGTTACCAAGGTCGCTCCAGCACTCCCCCGGCCCCCGACCACCCGGAGAGGTTCCGATCTCGGCAGGCAGACATGCAGCGGAGCCAAAGCCACAAGCCCTCCCACCACACTTCCAGGCACACCCTTCATATTAATCGTCCCCCCGGGCCAGGCGCCTGATGGACTATTATCTAGTCGAACTTGCGCCCGACCCCTTACTCCAAATGACCACGTGTTCACGTGGTTCAACTAGTTTATTAAAATAATTCGCCAGTGAATCATAACTACATTTATACAATAGAAAGGCTACACTATCCAGACCTTCCCTGTTCAATAGGGTTAAGGGGAGATGGGCCGTTTTTTTGGTCTATTAATTTAATTATTCCTTTATGTATTAGTTTCTTCGCTAGACCTCCAACTAGCTTAGAAAAACACTCCCTAACCCCACCCCCCGACCCTTCAAGATGAATGTGTAAATTTTTCGATAGAAAAATTTCCCGGCCGAAGGCCGGTTCCTCTTAAAATATCAGGCTCGCTATCGCTCGCCGGGAACATATGGACACCTAAATGGCACAAAAGGTCTTAAACTTGACAACGAAATGGGGCGAAAGGTGTTCAAATCGTCAAACTAATGGGCCGAACGTCTTATATTCTCAAAACAAATGGGGCTTAACACGAGGGAGAAGGGGGACCATAAAAACGACCCATCTCCCCTTAATGTTCATCCACAACATCACCAATAAACAAGCAGAATATTACACAATGAATACCATCTTAACATAATAATACTCAGGATTTGAACGTACAACAAAACTTATATACGTAAATGTAAGTAAGGTAAAATATTAAGGATTTGTATAAAATATTCAGATTTCTAATGCTCAGGTTCGAAATAGACAATGCCAAATACAATAAAGTTAATATGTATTTATTTCATAATATCAAACACATGGACATTTTTTGTTCATATACATGTATCTTGTATTAGCTTACCAGTTGATATTCTAGTTGGCTATATAAACTCTTACAGACACTAGAGGATTTCAATTAGGTGGTTACAAAATAATCATTAATATTTCAACTTTGAATATTAATGAATGAATAAGATTTGAATATTTTTGGTAATCGTCTAGTTCTCGGTCAACAAATATAAACATTTACAATTAATATATAGTTTTGAGAACACTAGTTTACAAACACCAATGACAAATACTAATTAATATATAGTTTTGAGAACACTAGTTTACAAACACCAATGACAAATACTAATTAATATATAGTTTTTGAGAACACTAGTTTACAAACACCAATGACAAATACTAATTGATTATACGACGGTAATTCGTGTGCCTACATAGGTTTTTATGTGAGTTTCTTTGTGTTTGTATGTGTCTGTTCTGTTAGTGTTTGTGTTTCTCTAAGTGCAAGAAAGAGGCAAAAGGCAAAGCTGCCTGCAACTAGTGTCCCTTCCAATTGAACGAGTGAGAGAAAACCAAATTCAAGGTACTTCTGTGTGTGTGTGTGTGTGTGTGTGTGTATGTGTGTGTGTGTGTGTGTGTGTGTGTGTGTGTGTGTGTGTGTGTGTGTGTGTGTGTGTGTGTGTGTGTGCTTACTATTCAACATCAGTATACCAAATTGAATTATGATATTAGATATGTTTTCAGTTCGTAAAATTGAAGACTTTTTAATACAGATAACATTGAACGATCTCTAAAACTTAAACAACACGGTATTATGGGTATGAAAAGGGTATGTATAGTGTCCATAGTAAGTCACCATCAAAATGACTAACAAACTTATATACCTTTTCCATACACTTGTTATCTATCTATCTATCTATTATATATTTTTATACCCTTGATTTTTACAGCGTACTTTTAATCAGCGTGTAGTAGTTAAATGCATTGAATTATAACCCCTTGAGGATTATGACGCCGTTTGATAGTTTATTCTGGCTCTTATTAGATGATTTTATACAGATTAGGAATGGAAATGGAGGTCAAGGGTTTAATTGTGAGCGTACTTAACATTTTGATGCCCACAGATCCTTCCTAAGTTGTGTAAAGTCGTCTAATAAACTGTCAAAATGCGTCATAATCGCATTTGGGCAGTTTATTCTGGCTATCATTAGACTCCTACCGTATTAACTACCTTATACAAATTAAAACAAAATCAGAAACTCAATTTTATATATTTTAGATTTGATTGATTACAAAATACGTGCAATATATTAATGTGTTAATAGCATTACTAATGGTTATCTATTTGCCAAATAGCGTTAGGGGAACTTATATATATTCTTTAAAAGAAAACAATACTTCAACTATATCATGTGGAATAAGGAGATAACATTGAAATTATTCTTTTAATGGAAGATATAAATATAATATTAATGTTTGTATTTTAGATTTTATTTAAGTAAAGTACAATCGACTTAAAGGAGTGTATATTACTGGAGCCCCTTCTCTCTCAAGCTTAGTTACATGCGTTTTGAGATTTTAAGACGATCGGCCCAATAGTTTGGCGATTTTAAGACCTTGCGCCCACTTTCTTTGTCAACTGTAAGACCTTTCGTGCCACATAGGCAAGCGATTGCAAGCCTGTAATTTAGGATGAACCGGCCTTCGGCTGGAAAACATTTCTATGAAAAAATGCACAAATTTATCTCAAAGGAGGTTCTTGAGGGTATTTTATAAGCTCAAGTGAGCTCTAGGGAGCAAATAAATAATATATTAATATTAACAATCAAATTTAATTCTCCCATTAACGTTCTTGTGATGGTACCACTTTTAAATATGTACCTATATGTACTTCAGTAGGTCTAACATACTGGTGTACTTTGTGTTCATTGTTTATACCGTGTGCAATATTTTTTGTACTCTAAATCATTCGAAGACTGATATTTTTTTCATGACAGTTATAACGTGATATATATATAAAATAGTGATAAATAATACATGCAGTTATGCTACCTACAATAATAAATGGATTTTTAATACAAGCTTGTATTTATTCACCTTTAAGTTTTATGTAGATCGTATACTGCATGTCATTAATTAAGTTGACAAAACACGCAGAGTATATGGAAGAAAACATTAACATATTTTGTGATATGATCGTACATAGCAATTAAGGGAGCCCACCTCGCTTTTTTACTCTTTCTCTCCCTCTCTCTTTGGCTTTTATCCATTCGGCCCCATTCAGCCTACTGTTTAAGACGTTTACCCCCATCCAGATGTCAATATTTTCCTGGCGAGCGGTAGCGAGCCAAAATATATATTTTTGTTTTGACAGCAAGCTAAATTTGTACATTTTTCGATAGAAAAATTTCTCCGGCGAAACCGGATTTCTCCATACAATGCTGGCTCGCTATCGCTCGCCAGGAAGAAATCGACACCTGGATGGGGATAAACGTCTTAAAACAGTTGGTTGAATGGGGCCGAATGGATACAAGCCAGGGAAAGAGAGAAAAGGAGAGAAAGATAAAAAAGCCGGTGACCCCTCTTAACAACTGCAAAGACGGGCTACAAAGACGTTAGTGCTTTAACCATCGATATGTAGGCTACATGAATGGCCAGCTAACATACGGTTGTGGTGCCTTTGTAAATACATCATATCAAATTCACAATACTTTCTATCCATCAGAAGCTCACATCATTATTGCATTTCTCTTTGTTATCTATGTTTACAGCTTCAACTTCCTTATAGTGTTACGTCCTGGGATATATAAACACTAGGCTCTTTCTATTGGACTAGGTATGTGGCAACAAGCAACAACGGAAAACGCTAGATCCAACCCTTATCTATAAACCCAGGCAACAAACCACCCTAAACCGTCAAGAGTCCTGCCTGGACAACGAGGTATCCTATGACTCGGTTACAGGGTGCACGCACTATAGACTGCTGATAGTCAAGCAGGCTATATAAAAGATCACACAATTAAGTTGACTTAAAGCTTCAAGGAAAAGATAGATAACGGAATTAAATTGCAGAAACAATTTAATAACAAACTAGAAGAAAGTACATTTAACGTTACGTTAATTAATACAACTAATCACCCCTGCGTGAAAGAAGGTGAAAGCAAACAGTCCTCAAAACATCGTACAGGTAGACAAGATGCGGGTTTCTAAACTGCATGCGGCTACTGTAGGATCTGATGCTTAGCAAAGAAAGTACGTTACGGATTTAGAGAACTCTTAACTCATAAGCAGGAATAAATACTAGTGATAGGACCTACAGTGTATAATGGCATAGGTATAATTAAATAAAGGTAGCAACTCGCAACATAACCACATACAGGTGTGCTTCTTACTCTTAGTTAGGCAAGCCTGCTCGGACAGAGTCTCTAAGCCACACCCTGACTCACAATGCTCACAAAAACGTTAAACTGTGGCACAATAACAAGCATACAGAGATGATAAACCCCTAGCTGTTAATCTGCCAGGTGGCAGAGGTCTAGCCGGAAGGATATAGGCCTCGGATACCCGGGCTGAGCCACCTGCTCTAGCCTAGGGACGTTCCCAAGTCTGTGCGCCAAATTACTCTAATTGAAAGGGTGCTCTCTTGAGAGACTCAGATCGCAAGTATCTGACTCTCTCCTGGCGACCCTAAAACAAAAGCAAGACGTGCTAGCGCAGTGCTGAGTGGACTAGGCAAGGGCCCTCACACAACACAACACTAGACACACAGGGACACAGACAAGAAAATGCCCCCAGACTCCCACTGGTATCCTAGTAAAGTCGTGCGGGTCCACAGGACTCGCACCAGCAGACTTTACTTAAAGGATCGCAAAAAGCCTCCCCTCCGGTCTAGCCCCTGCTAACCTGACACAAGAACACACTAGCAAGCATGAAACCACCAAATATGAGACAACAAAAAAGCTTCCTAGGTCTCATTAACAATTACGTCTCTGCATAAGGCCCAAAATCCTATCTAATTATCTGAGAGCTCGTCGTTAATACAATAATAGATATAAGGTCTATCAAGGGGATGGGATAATTAAATAGATTGGTGAAGTAGTGGAAAGAAGGTATACAAAGTAAGAGAGAAAGTTTCTAAGTGGGGTTGAGAGGGATAGATATCAAGGGGGTCCGAAGGGTACGACAGTGAGGTGAGCTCTGAGTCTTGAATCTGTCTGGACCCCCCACTAGGCATGCAGAATACATCCCAGACTTGGCAACACTCGACACAGTTGCCGGGTCAAAATCCTCTACCCTGTGCGTGAGTCGAAACTAAGCCTAACGTTGCAATCAAATGCATGTGGCAGCGCTTCAGGCTCGTCCCAAGCTAAGCAAGCGAAGCAACGTCCCAAGCCGGTCTCTCTCTCCCGCTCATCTCCTCCCGCCCTCACTAGACTTACATCTTATATATTATAATGAAACAATCAACTATCGAGAATAAAATATACTAAGATGCGTTGGTTAAGAATAAGGGCAGCTTCAAGCTGTGAAACAACATAAGAATATCCCAGACATTAGTTACATTGTCGTAGGATATATACTAAGGAAAAGCCTACCGGCCGGCTGCCACCAGCCGGTTTCAAAACGGCTGGGCAGCCGACGCACGAGCATGCCCGCACGTGGCTACTATGCAGAAGCGTCACACCTCCCCCAAGATATAAGACCCTTGACTAAGTTCTTCATATCTAACAGAAAGCTTCTCATAGTACCACACACTGTTGCGACACAAGGCACTATATATAAAAAAAATAAAAACTGTTGCGCTCCACCGAGCAAGTTCAACTAACTTAGCGACAATAAGCGAAAACATTCAACTTAGATACTGCTACAACATCTTATACAAAATTCTACACGTTATAAAAAATAAAGAGTTTTTATAAGGTTTTTGCTTTTTTAATTTGTTTTTTTCGGCTGAACTACAGTGACAGCCTATTTTCCTCCACACTCAACCCTCAATCCTGTGGCAGTCTAACCAACATCATCCACCCTTGATAGACAATCCGCTATCACGTTATCAGAACCGGCAATATGGCGTATGTCCAGATTATACTCCTGAAGCATGAGTGACCACCTGGTCAGCCTCATATTCCGGTTATGAAACTGATTCAAGAATTTCAGAGGGTGATGATCGGTATAAACCACTACGACTGGTCCGAAAGCAGGGACATATACATCGAAGTGCCTGAGCGCCAGCACTATCGCCAGGAGTTCTTTTTCAATTACAGAGTAATTCCTTTGTGCACTATTGAATTTTTTACTGTAAAAACTCACTGGATGTTCGATACCTTCATCATCTGTCTGTAACAAGACAGCCCCAGCCCCTACGCCACTGGCATCAGTCGCCAGCTGAAAAGGTCTGCTGAAGTCCGGGGTCCTGAGTATGGGATGGGTACATAACAGGTGTTTCACCAAGGAAAACGCCTCTGCACACTCAGGAGACCACCGGAACTTCTTGTCCTTAGATAATAAGTCAGTTAAAGGTGCAAGTACAGTCGAATAGCCTTTGATGAAGCGACGATAATAGCCTATCATACCTAGAAACCGCATGATTTGTTTCTTAGTCATAGGCTGGGGAAACTGATCGATGGCTTTGATCTTTGTCTGTGGAGGTCACACCTGACCCATCCCCACCTCGAACCCCAGGTACAAAACTGTGGCTTTGACAAAATCGCACTTACCCAGGTTTACCACCAAACCTGCTTCATTCAGTTTATTAAAAAGCTATCCGATGTGAGCACAGTGACTGTTAAAATCATCGTCGTATATTATGACATCATCTAGGTACACCGTACAGTTGGGAATGTCGGCTACAATGTCGTTCATTAATTTCTGAAACGTTGCAGGGGCATTTTTCAGCCCGTATGGCATAACATGGCAACGATATGTGGCACCGTCCACCACAAACCCACACACCTCTCGCGCTCGCTCAGACAAGGGCACTTGCCAATAACCCTTAACAAGGTCTATCTTAGTGAGGAACTTGGCTTTTCCTATCTTATCCACATTGTCGTCCACACGAGGGAGAGGGTAGGCATTTGTGGGGGTTAAACCATTCAACCTGCGGAAATCTATACAAAACTGCACCTTGCCATCTGGTTTGGGCTGCAGTGTGACTGGGGAAGTCCACCTTACTGCACCCTCAGAAATCAGCCCACGTTTCAGCATATAATCCAGCTCTTCCCTAAGTGCTGGTAATTTAATAGGGGGAACACGGTATGGCACTGATTTAAAGGGCGGGTGGTCCCCAACATCGACATCGTGCACCGCTTGAGTAGTGAGGCCAGGATGCTCCGCGAAAACAGCTGGGTTTGAATCAAACAAGTGCTGCACAGCTACACGCTGTTGCTCAGGCAGGTGCAATATCAACTCTTGAGCCACTTGTCTAGAATTCCCCGCCCACTGATCCGCGGAAACATGACAATCCCAATTATCCTCCCCCGCAGCTTGACTGTCCCTTCCTCCTTCTCCACCACGATCGCTGAAGATCAACACCGGGACAGTGAGAGGCTCGGAGGGGCGCCTCACATACTCTTTCATCAGATTTACATGGCAAAGTTGGTTCTTTTTCTTACGATCAGGAGTAGCTACTAAATAGTCGAGATCAGAAACCTTCCTTACAACCCGATACAGACAAGAATACTTGGCAGACAAGGGGTGTCCCACCAGAGGCAGTAGTATCAGTACCTCCTGATCTACTTCAAACTCCCTCAGCTTCACCTTCTGGTCGTATCTGTCCTTCATCTGAGCTTGTGAACTCTTAAGGTTCCGACCTGCTACCTCCAGGCTCTTTAGCATTCTCTCACGGCTTTCAACAACATACTTTAGAAGCGAGCATGGCTTTGTGACTCCCTCCCAGATCTCCTTGACTATGTGAAGGGGCCCCCTGACCCTGTGTCCAAAAACCAACTCGTTCGGGCTAAATCCCAAGCTCTCCCCAGGTACTTCTCTCGCAGCAAATAAAACGTATGGGAGACCTAGATCCCAGTCCTTCCCATTTTCCATGCAATAACACCGCAACATACTCTTGAGAGTCGAGTGCCACCTTTCCAAAACTCCCTGACTCTCGGGATGGTAGGCAGATGACACCACAGACACTATCCCATGTTGCTGCATGGTCTGCTTAAACAGAGCAGAAGTAAAATTGGATCCCTGATCAGACTGGATCTCCTGAGGGTAGCCATAACGAGAGAAATAGACAAGTAGGTTTTTGACAACAGTCTTAGCCATCCCATTGCACATGGGGTAAGCATCTGGATACCGTGTTGCTACATCCATTACAGTTAGTAAAAATGTATTGCCGGCACTAGTGGGGGGCAATGGGCCAACCATATCGATAACTACTTTGCTGAAGGGCGGCCCAATGAGAGGGATGGGTTGTAACGGGGCTCTTGGGATGACCTGATTGGGTTTCCCAATCACTTGACAAGTGTGACACTGTGACACCCATGACACGACACTCGCCTTTAACCCAGGCCACCAGAAAAGCTTGCTCAGAGCTGTCTCCATCTTACGTGCCCCCAGGTGCCCTGCCAAAGGCACATCATGAGCTAATCTCAATAAGCTCTCACGGCACACCCTCGGTACTACTAACTGGTCCACTAATCCTGACCCGCCATCCCACTTTTTCTTGGGATCCTGATGTCTCCGATACAAGATCCCCTCGGACAAGAAAAAATCACCAGGCTGCGCATCCCCATCGCTCTCCAGTTCGACAGCACCATTACCACACGCCCTGACTTCAGGATCTTCCAGCTGCAAGGAACATATATCAGCAGGTGCGAGATTATCCAAGTTCATCTTTAATAATTTATTTCCACCTCCAATGTCCCGCTGAGCCATCCTTTCCTCACGCTGCGCATAACGATGCTGTCGCAGAGTCTCTTCCTGCCCTGCACCTGCACTAGCGGTGACAGGCCCCGGGGCCTCTCCAGACTCTAACATAGGTGCCAATAATGAGTCACCAAGAAACACTGCCGGCTCAAAACTCTCCAATTGACCAACACTTCCCGTTTTCTTGTGACCTTTCCTCCGCGGTTTGATAGACTGAGGTGGTGGCTGCAAGGCTCCGGATGTCTGAGAACGCGTCACAACACACGCCATGGTTTGTACGCTACACTTCTCAACCCCCTCCTGTTCCTCCCTACTAACGTCGGCCGCCTTCTCGGCAACGATCAAGGGTGAAACCTTAGAAGCAGGCACCGCAAAGTCGTTGCCGAGGAGGAGGTCGACGCCCCCAACAGGCAAGTTCTCTACAATTCCGACATCCAGCTCCTTCGCCACACCACCCACCTCCAGCTCCATCCGCACCAGTGGGTAGGACTTCGTAGCATTGATCCCCTGAACTACCACCACCCGAGCAGCGTTAATCGGT
Source organism: Lithodes maja (assembly GCA_037953745.1). Taxonomy (NCBI): domain Eukaryota; kingdom Metazoa; phylum Arthropoda; class Malacostraca; order Decapoda; family Lithodidae; genus Lithodes; species Lithodes maja. The sequence goes on from JBAKBP010004213.1 coordinate 64,558, forward strand.
CTACCAGTAAAGTTCCTTAACAAGGTCTGAGAAGCCCCAGTATCACGCAATAGCTTAACTCCTCGCCTTTCGCCAGCCCATCTCACAAAACCATGCCCTCTATGACCCCCAAAGACGTCGCGGACAGGGTTCGAGCCTTCTGGACTCTTGAACACAGGCTGTGTCCCAACCTCTGACGAACTACCCTTGGCAAACTCAGAAGATATAGGCGACACCCCTATGCTGCGGGCCAATGACACAACCTTGTTTGGTGGCTTGTTCGGACAAGCATTTGCAAAGTGACCCTCCTTGTGACATGCAAAGCACTCTTTACTCTTTGGTTTCCCTTGGGAGTGGGAGGTACCATTAGACTTCTTATACGGGACGGTATTTGGTTTATGTTCAGTTTTATTGTCAGTGCTAGATGGTTTTGTGTATTTATGTGTATCAAAATTCTTGGGAGGGGGAGGGGTACGATCCTTTGCACCCGACTCACTCCTAGCTGCTGCTCCGCACCCTCGAATTAATGACAGTCGGATGTCAGCCATTTCTGCTGCCTCCTGGAGAGTTCTAGGATTTGTTTCCTTTATATTTCATGTTAAGTCCCCGCCGGTGCACTTAAACAACTGCTCCAAGAGAACCAGCTCACTCAACTCCTCAAAAGTAGCTGCCCTCTCAGAACGCAGCCAATGCCGTAGTGCATCAGACAAGTCCCGGGCATGTTCTAGGAAGGTACTATCCTTGCCCTTAGTAACACCCCGAAACTTCAAGCGGTAAGTTTCTGGTTGTAACTCATAGGCCCGTAGCACAGCCTTCTTTAGCTCATCATAAACTACACAGGACTCTAAAGGTAGTGCATCATATGCGTTTAGCCCCTTTCCTAGGAGTCTTGATGAAACTAATGCTGCCCACTTTTCCTGAGGGCACTGGTGTTCCTGACACTTCTTCTCAAATCGCATAAAAAACTCAGCCACACCTAATTCATCGAACACAGGAACTAGTTTAAGCAGGTGCGACAATGATTGGTCCCGATGTCTGTTACCTCCCCCAATATTTCGCCCTGTTACCTCCACTCGAGATCTCTCCAGCTCCCTGTCAGCCCGATACCTAGTAGACTCTGCCTGCAGTTCAGCCTCTCGTATAGCTGTTGTTACGACCGGGCACTCGGGTACACTAGGGCTCTCACACAGGACTCGAGTATGGCTCGCTGCCACAACGGAAACACACGATCCCAACCCCAGAGTACTGCCAGCCGAACAAAAAACACCAATACCCTCCAGAGTTCTATCTGCTATAACGGGGTATACACGAACTCGGTACTAGCGTTTCACAACAGACTAATAAAAAGACGGGAGTTATCTAGTCTGGTCAACAATCAAACAAAGAAGTAAATACAACAACACCAAAGAATAGTGTTGGCCGAAGCCGAAGTAATCCACCCTTGACTAAGAACTTAAGAAGTCCTCCACCCTCTACTTCGGATCGGCACTATTACGTTACGTTAAACAATAGTCCTCGAGCATCGAGCAAGGAATCTTCTGATAAAGTTAGATGCTTCTCGGATACTCGTAAGAAGTAAGTATCGGATTTTGAACAGCAATTTCAATAAGTAACACACTGGCAATTAACTAATATTAAAGGCTTTAAATTGACATAAGAAGAATTATAAGAATAGACAGTAGTAAATGGCAAACATATAAAAGAAGTACTCCGACAATGCACTGGCAATAGCCTACTAGGATTGTGCTCGGGGGCCACTAATCTCTAAAGTAGCTATGCGTGCCACACATGAAATCAATAGTGCATAAACAATAACATACATAAGGAAAGCTTCAATACTATGCTGTATCTGCTGACCGAGCAAAGTCTAGCTGGGATGTAGTAGGCTAGGAAACAATGGCTGAGCAAGCGGCTCGTAGCCTAGCGAGGTCCTTAAGGCTGTGCGGCCAAATTACGTTAATTGACGGGATGCTCTCTTGAGAGATCCAGATCACTAGTATCTGGTTCTCTCCTGGCGATCCTCTCAAAGTCAAGCAAACGAGTTAGCACAGTGCTGGGTGGCAGAGGCAAAAGCCCTCACTCGCAACACAGTGCTAAACTCACAAGGTACACAGTCAGAAAGACCACCTAGGCTTTCCAAGTCTCCGTTGCGATTGTACAGGTTCAACAAAACCTAATACACATCGGGAATCACAACTCTAGTAGCCTTATCCCAGTCTAGCATCACCTAGATCAGCAGAAAACAGGAACATGAATAATCATACACAGGGAAATGCATATACGAGTGCAACAAACATTAATCAATCCTATTCTAGTTATCCCTTCCAAAATAGGCTATCTAATAGGCATATATCTCGTGAGAACTCAAGCGATAATACTTTGGCTGACTAAATCTGCACCAAAGGGGTCATTGAGGTTATAAAGGGTCGGGAAGAGGAGAAGATAGGCGGTTCAGAGAGTAGAGAAAGTTCACATCAGTCGGAAGAATATGTATAGTTGTAAGGGATATGAGAAGTCGCTTTGCCTAATGAGTTCTGAATAAAATATGGCGAGACCTCCCTTTTTATACTCGGCCCTCTAGTGAGCAGATCGCCAACTACTAAGGACCGCCCACTGACAATCATTACGTAATATTCTCTCTCTCAATCTGGGATCGACAAAGGATTTCCCACGCGCTGAGAAGGAGGAGGGAGGAGGGAGGAGGGAATTAGGCCTACCTGCAGCGTGGCGCACTCACTGTCCACCGTTACGTAATCTCTCTCTCTCTCCTCTCATCATTACATATAAGTCCCACACACAATACTTATAGTACAACGGCTCACATAAACTAAGTTAGGAAACTCTACACAGACTACAGCCAAAGTTCCTGCCCTGACGATCCTAGCGAGAGTGGGGCCTGACTGGGCGTTCTGTACAGCATGCTCATACTCGACATGCGTCACACCTCCCCCAAGATTTTACTTGCTCAACCCTGAGCTAAAATCTGACACACAGAACCCCATCAAGACCCTTACACCCAGCGACCGCATGGCACTAAAACAAAGCTGAGTTTATCACTAAAACACATCTTATAAAAAAAAAAAAATCACATTTTATAACTCCTCCCAACAATAGCAAAAGACACAATATCATGCTCCCAGAGCGAGCTTACAGCAGCTCAGCCGTTTGATAGTTCGTGGACTGCTCAAACTCTATAGGCTATGACAAACTTATACAATTATCTATATCAAAAGAAAGAGTTTTTTTATGATTTTTATATTTTAATATGTTTTTTTCCGGCTGCACTATAAGGGCAGCCTATTTTCTTCTATTCCAAACGCTCAACTCCTGCTTTACGACCCAATACGCTGGGCTACAACCGCGAGCCAACAAGCACCAAGCGCAAAATACTATTCAAACTAAAGCAGGAGGCTACCCGTGTGTCAATCTACCCAGGATCATATACCCTTGAACGACCATCTGCAACCACGTTGTCACAACCGGCAATATGGCATATGTCCAGGTTATATACCAATAACCTTAGTGACCACCTGGTCAGCCTCATATTCCGATTGTGAAACTGGTCCAAGATCTTGAGAGGGTGATGATCTGGGTAAACTACAACGACCGGACCATAGGCTGGAACATAGACCTCGAAATGCCCCAGCGCATCATTGTCCTTTTCACTTTCATTCATCAGGTTCTGAAACGTTGCTAGTGCATTCTTAAGTCCGTAAGGCACAACTCTTGATAAGGTATAGGCGTCTGTCAGGGATAATGCACACACACTCTCGCAATCAACACACTCACTGATCTTGCCACTTAACACTGGTTGCAAAGTTACAGGCAACGACCACTCACGACATTCCTCATCCCTCAGACCCTTCGTCCACACGTAATCCAGCTCTGCTTGCACCATAGGCTGTCGAGCAGGATTTATACGGTAGGGAATTAAACTGAGCCTTGCACTATCTCCAGCCTGCATGTCGGATTCTACACCGTACATCAGGCTTGGAGAAGCAACAAACATGCGAAAGTACTGCCATAGCCTAGTAAACAACTGCCTTGCACTGTCTTCACGAACAACATGCCTAGTGCCCTCCCACAACCCAGCCGAGACCGCAGCTTCTAACCTGTAGTCTCCCTCCTTCTCCACCTTCGTCCCTAGAACAGCCAGGTCATGAGAGGGACAATCAGTACCACCCGTGCAGTCACTCCCACAGTTCATTATAGCTAAGGCTTCCCCGCCGATACCGTACATGCGCACCCCCACATTCCTTGTGACGACATCTGCCTGCTCAGCATCACCGCTTTTAGAGACATGGCCAGATACAGTCGGTCTATGGTAGGGCTGTTGCATTAGACTAGAGCAGCATTGGGAGGCTATGTAACGACCGGGCACATCCACTCCACAGCCAACCTCACTAATCTGCTCAATGTCCTCCTTTTTACCACCACCCTTGGCAGCCATGGGTCGACCCTGACCTGGCAACCATGCCAAAGCCTCGTCGCCCACCTTGAACCACCGAAACAACGAGGCTAACGGTCTTTCAACATTCACGTGACCTGCCCGCGGAACATCTCGCACCGCCCGAGTTGTGAGACTCAGGGGCTCGGCACGACCAGTGGGGTATGAACCGAGCTGGTGCTGGAGTGCTGCACACTGCTGCTCAGGCAGGTGCTCTAGCGCTTCCACAGCCACCAGACTCGTGTCCCCCGCCCACTGCTCCGCCGAGACATGACAATCCCTACTCTCCTCCACCTGTGCCCTACTGCCCCGCTCTCCTTCTCCACCTTGGCCGCGGCAGACCAACGCAGGGACAGTAGGCTGCTCAGGTGGTTGCCTCACAATCTCCTCCAACAGGTTCACATGACATGCTTCCCCGTCCTCGTGTTTGATCTCGACAGCACCATTACCACACTTCTGAACTTCCGGATCCTCCAACTGCAGTTTGCCAATATCTGAGGGAACCAACCTGTCTAGATGCTTCCGAAGCAACCCAAGTCCTTCCCCAATATCAAACTGAGCAACCCTTTTTTCTCTCCGTGTGTAACGTTGCTGCCTCGGAGTCTCTTCCGGCCCTACCTCCTCACTAGCTGTGACAGGTCCTGGGGCCTCTCCAGACTCTAACATAGGTGCCAATACTGAATCAACCAGGAGAGCCGCCGAGTCAAAACTCTTAAAACCAACTCCAGCTTTAGCCTCCTCCTGTTGATCGTTCCTCTGCTGGTCTGAAGACGGAGGACTAGGCTGTGACACTTTATCTGCCCGAGCTCGGGTGACAACACACGCCATGGGTTGTGTCTGGCACCGCTCGACCCACTCTCGCTCTTCCCCACTCACGTCGGCCGGCCTCTCGGCAACGACTAAGGGTAGAACCTCAGAAGCGGGCATTGCAAAGTCGTTGCCGAGAAGAAGGTCGACGCCCTCCACTGGCAGTTTCTCCACAATCCCGACATCTAATTCACGTGCCACACCATCCACCTCCAACTCCAACCGCACCAGCGGGTATGACCGAGTTGCATTAATACCCTGCACCACTACCACCCGAGCCGCATTTATAGGGTAGCCAGTCAAGTTATTCATCAGAGTCTGGGAAGCACCTGTATCACGCAAGACCTCTACTCCATGCTTGCGCCCCGCCCACATCACGCAACCCCGTCCTCTATGGTCGCAAAAAACATCCTGAGCAGGGTTCGAGCCTCTCAGGTGTTTCTGCATTGGCTGTGCCTCAGCCTCTGACGAACTGCCCCGGGCAAACTCAGAAGACTTCGGAGACACACCAATGTTGCAGGCCAAAGACACAGCTGCTGTAGGTGGTTTGCTAGGACAGACTCTTGCAAAGTGCCCCTTTTCATGACAATGATAACACTCCAACTCCCCCTTGGGCTTCCCTTGGTACTGGGAAGGGCCCGGCCCCTTCTTAAATGGGACGGTGCTAGTCTTGTGGTCAGTCTTGGTATCATAGCTCTTGTACTTGTTTGCATAAGGTATATCACTAACTCGGGGGGGTGGGGCGTCACGCCCCTTGTTACCTGCCTCACTACGCTGGGCAGACCCGCACCCACGAATTAGTGATAGCCGGAGGTCAGCCATCTCAGCTGCCTCCTGTAGAGTTTTTGGGTTCTTTTCTTTAATAGTTAAAGTCATTTCTGCACCTGTACACTTATAAAACTGCTCGAGCAGAAACAGCTCAGTCAACTGTTCGGCCGTCTCAGCTTTCTCAGAACGTGTCCAGTTTGTAAGTGCATCTTTTAAGTCCCGGGCATGTTCAAGAAAGGTCGCCTCCCTAGTCTTTGCAACACCCCGAAACTTCAATCGATATGTTTCTGGTTGCAACTCGTACGCCCGTAGGACAGCTCTCTTCAATACTGGGTAGTCAATGCAAGACTCTAAAGGCAGTGCATCATAAGCCTTCAGACCCTTACCCGTAAGTCTTGAGGAGACTAGAGCTGCCCACTTCTCTTCAGGCCAATTATGCTCCCTACACTTCTTCTCAAAACGATTAAAAAATTCTGTGACTTCAGTTTCACTAAATGCCGGCACCAATTTGACTAAGTGGGACAAGGACTGTTCTCTTACTTGGCCCTCACGGCCCATCCGAGTCCCTGTCGACTCTGCACGAGTCTTATCTAAATCTATTTGAGCACAATATTTCTCTGAGTCGTACCTAAGCTCAGCCTCGTGCCTCCTGGTCTCATTCTCCGCCTCAATCTCATGCTTCCTAGCCTCAACCTCAATCTCATGCCTCCTAGTCTCATTCTCCTGCTTCCTAGACTCCGCCTCAATCTCCTTCTCCTGCTTCCTAGACTCAGCCTCAATTTTAGCAAGCTCGAGTCTAAATATCATATCTGGAGACAGGCAGGAAGAGGGAGCTGCCACTACTGAAGGAGGGGGGGCAAAAACTGGGGAACCACCATGTGCACCGCCCGAGGGCACTCCAATCTGCCAATTCTCATCCCTCTGTGGGAGAGTGCTAACCTCCGGCAACTGAGTGGACGGCACTGTGGGAGTCGAGTGAGAGGGGATCTGGGGAGGAACCCCCCCAAACGCCCTCTCCTCCGAAACCCCATGTCGCCCACGCAACACCCAGGAAATCAGCTCCCCCTTGGACATCCCTCCTACATTGGATAGACCCAAAACCTTGGCTATCAGGTGCAAGCCATAAATATCCACCCCAGTCAGCCTCCCCTCCGTCACGTGGTACCGCTTACTCACAAAAAGTCTAGCATCCTCCTCACTAGTTACTAACGGCACCTCTTCAAAGGGCATCTCTCGCTCCTCGTCAGTGCTAGGGCACGACATACTGAAGTTCACAAAAAATTCTCGAGACAAAAGTGTTAAACTCCCTTATGCAAGCACTAATTACTAAATTAACTGGAGTCTCTTAAATGCTCTACTAATTGCCATACAAAAAAAATATTCTTCAATATGTACGCTAAAGTACAAACAAACAAATGTTGTACAACTCTGCAAAAATTATACTGTTCACAAAATCCTAAGCAAGGTCGCCATTTGTTACGACCGGGCACTCGGGTACACTAGGGCTCTCACACAGGACTCGAGTATGGCTCGCTGCCACAACGGAAACACACGATCCCAACCCCAGAGTACTGCCAGCCGAACAAAAAACACCAATACCCTCCAGAGTTCTATCTGCTATAACGGGGTATACAAGAACTCGGTACTAGCGTTTCACAACAGACTAATAAAAAGACGGGAGTTATCTAGTCTGGTCAACAATCAAACAAAGAAGTAAATACAACAACACCAAAGAATAGTGTTGGCCGAAGCCGAAGTAATCCACCCTTGACTAAGAACTTAAGAAGTCCTCCACCCTCTACTTCGGATCGGCACTATTACGTTACGTTAAACAATAGTCCTCGAGCATCGAGCAAGGAATCTTCTGATAAAGTTAGATGCTTCTCGGATACTCGTAAGAAGTAAGTATCGGATTTTGAACAGCAATTTCAATAAGTAACACACTGGCAATTAACTAATATTAAAGGCTTTAAATTGACATAAGAAGAATTATAAGAATAGACAGTAGTAAATGGCAAACATATAAAAGAAGTACTCCGACAATGCACTGGCAATAGCCTACTAGGATTGTGCTCGGGGGCCACTAATCTCTAAAGTAGCTATGCGTGCCACACATGAAATCAATAGTGCATAAACAATAACATACATAAGGAAAGCTTCAATACTATGCTGTATCTGCTGACCGAGCAAAGTCTAGCTGGGATGTAGTAGGCTAGGAAACAATGGCTGAGCAAGCGGCTCGTAGCCTAGCGAGGTCCTTAAGGCTGTGCGGCCAAATTACGTTAATTGACGGGATGCTCTCTTGAGAGATCCAGATCACTAGTATCTGGTTCTCTCCTGGCGATCCTCTCAAAGTCAAGCAAACGAGTTAGCACAGTGCTGGGTGGCAGAGGCAAAAGCCCTCACTCGCAACACAGTGCTAAACTCACAAGGTACACAGTCAGAAAGACCACCTAGGCTTTCCAAGTCTCCGTTGCGATTGTACAGGTTCAACAAAACCTAATACACATCGGGAATCACAACTCTAGTAGCCTTATCCCAGTCTAGCATCACCTAGATCAGCAGAAAACAGGAACATGAATAATCATACACAGGGAAATGCATATACGAGTGCAACAAACATTAATCAATCCTATTCTAGTTATCCCTTCCAAAATAGGCTATCTAATAGGCATATATCTCGTGAGAACTCAAGCGATAATACTTTGGCTGACTAAATCTGCACCAAAGGGGTCATTGAGGTTATAAAGGGTCGGGAAGAGGAGAAGATAGGCGGTTCAGAGAGTAGAGAAAGTTCACATCAGTCGGAAGAATATGTATAGTTGTAAGGGATATGAGAAGTCGCTTTGCCTAATGAGTTCTGAATAAAATATGGCGAGACCTCCCTTTTTATACTCGGCCCTCTAGTGAGCAGATCGCCAACTACTAAGGACCGCCCACTGACAATCATTACGTAATATTCTCTCTCTCAATCTGGGATCGACAAAGGATTTCCCACGCGCTGAGAAGGAGGAGGGAGGAGGGAGGAGGGAATTAGGCCTACCTGCAGCGTGGCGCACTCACTGTCCACCGTTACGTAATCTCTCTCTCTCTCCTCTCATCATTACATATAAGTCCCACACACAATACTTATAGTACAACGGCTCACATAAACTAAGTTAGGAAACTCTACACAGACTACAGCCAAAGTTCCTGCCCTGACGATCCTAGCGAGAGTGGGGCCTGACTGGGCGTTCTGTACAGCATGCTCATACTCGACATGCGTCACACCTCCCCCAAGATTTTACTTGCTCAACCCTGAGCTAAAATCTGACACACAGAACCCCATCAAGACCCTTACACCCAGCGACCGCATGGCACTAAAACAAAGCTGAGTTTATCACTAAAACACATCTTATAAAAAAAAAAAAATCACATTTTATAACTCCTCCCAACAATAGCAAAAGACACAATATCATGCTCCCAGAGCGAGCTTACAGCAGCTCAGCCGTTTGATAGTTCGTGGACTGCTCAAACTCTATAGGCTATGACAAACTTATACAATTATCTATATCAAAAGAAAGAGTTTTTTTATGATTTTTATATTTTAATATGTTTTTTCCGGCTGCACTATAAGGGCAGCCTATTTTCTTCTATTCCAAACGCTCAACTCCTGCTTTACGACCCAATACGCTGGGCTACAACCGCGAGCCAACAAGCACCAAGCGCAAAATACTATTCAAACTAAAGCAGGAGGCTACCCGTGTGTCAATCTACCCAGGATCATATACCCTTGAACGACCATCTGCAACCACGTTGTCACAACCGGCAATATGGCATATGTCCAGGTTATATACCAATAACCTTAGTGACCACCTGGTCAGCCTCATATTCCGATTGTGAAACTGGTCCAAGATCTTGAGAGGGTGATGATCTGGGTAAACTACAACGACCGGACCATAGGCTGGAACATAGACCTCGAAATGCCCCAGCGCATCATTGTCCTTTTCACTTTCATTCATCAGGTTCTGAAACGTTGCTAGTGCATTCTTAAGTCCGTAAGGCACAACTCTTGATAAGGTATAGGCGTCTGTCAGGGATAATGCACACACACTCTCGCAATCAACACACTCACTGATCTTGCCACTTAACACTGGTTGCAAAGTTACAGGCAACGACCACTCACGACATTCCTCATCCCTCAGACCCTTCGTCCACACGTAATCCAGCTCTGCTTGCACCATAGGCTGTCGAGCAGGATTTATACAGTAGGGAATTAAACTGAGCCTTGCACTATCTCCAGCCTGCATGTCGGATTCTACACCGTACATCAGGCTTGGAGAAGCAACAAACATGCGAAAGTACTGCCATAGCCTAGTAAACAACTGCCTTGCACTGTCTTCACGAACAACATGCCTAGTGCCCTCCCACAACCCAGCCGAGACCGCAGCTTCTAACCTGTAGTCTCCCTCCTTCTCCACCTTCGTCCCTAGAACAGCCAGGTCATGAGAGGGACAATCAGTACCACCCGTGCAGTCACTCCCACAGTTCATTATAGCTAAGGCTTCCCCGCCGATACCGTACATGCGCACCCCCACATTCCTTGTGACGACATCTGCCTGCTCAGCATCACCGCTTTTAGAGACATGGCCAGATACAGTCGGTCTATGGTAGGGCTGTTGCATTAGACTAGAGCAGCATTGGGAGGCTATGTAACGACCGGGCACATCCACTCCACAGCCAACCTCACTAATCTGCTCAATGTCCTCCTTTTTACCACCACCCTTGGCAGCCATGGGTCGACCCTGACCTGGCAACCATGCCAAAGCCTCGTCGCCCACCTTGAACCACCGAAACAACGAGGCTAACGGTCTTTCAACATTCACGTGACCTGCCCGCGGAACATCTCGCACCGCCCGAGTTGTGAGACTCAGGGGCTCGGCACGACCAGTGGGGTATGAACCGAGCTGGTGCTGGAGTGCTGCACACTGCTGCTCAGGCAGGTGCTCTAGCGCTTCCACAGCCACCAGACTCGTGTCCCCCGCCCACTGCTCCGCCGAGACATGACAATCCCTACTCTCCTCCACCTGTGCCCTACTGCCCCGCTCTCCTTCTCCACCTTGGCCGCGGCAGACCAACGCAGGGACAGTAGGCTGCTCAGGTGGTTGCCTCACAATCTCCTCCAACACGTTCACATGACATGCTTCCCCGTCCTCGTGTTTGATCTCGACAGCACCATTACCACACTTCTGAACTTCCGGATCCTCCAACTGCAGTTTGCCAATATCTGAGGGAACCAACCTGTCTAGATGCTTCCGAAGCAACCCAAGTCCTTCCCCAATATCAAACTGAGCAACCCTTTTTTCTCTCCGTGTGTAACGTTGCTGCCTCGGAGTCTCTTCCGGCCCTACCTCCTCACTAGCTGTGACAGGTCCTGGGGCCTCTCCAGACTCTAACATAGGTGCCAATACTGAATCAACCAGGAGAGCCGCCGAGTCAAAACTCTTAAAACCAACTCCAGCTTTAGCCTCCTCCTGTTGATCGTTCCTCTGCTGGTCTGAAGACGGAGGACTAGGCTGTGACACTTTATCTGCCCGAGCTCGGGTGACAACACACGCCATGGGTTGTGTCTGGCACCGCTCGACCCACTCTCGCTCTTCCCCACTCACGTCGGCCGGCCTCTCGGCAACGACTAAGGGTAGAACCTCAGAAGCGGGCATTGCAAAGTCGTTGCCGAGAAGAAGGTCGACGCCCTCCACTGGCAGTTTCTCCACAATCCCGACATCTAATTCACGTGCCACACCATCCACCTCCAACTCCAACCGCACCAGCGGGTATGACCGAGTTGCATTAATACCCTGCACCACTACCACCCGAGCCGCATTTATAGGGTAGCCAGTCAAGTTATTCATCAGAGTCTGGGAAGCACCTGTATCACGCAAGACCTCTACTCCATGCTTGCGCCCCGCCCACATCACGCAACCCCGTCCTCTATGGTCGCAAAAAACATCCTGAGCAGGGTTCGAGCCTCTCAGGTGTTTCTGCATTGGCTGTGCCTCAGCCTCTGACGAACTGCCCCGGGCAAACTCAGAAGACTTCGGAGACACACCAATGTTGCAGGCCAAAGACACAGCTGCTGTAGGTGGTTTGCTAGGACAGACTCTTGCAAAGTGCCCCTTTTCATGACAATGATAACACTCCAACTCCCCCTTGGGCTTCCCTTGGTACTGGGAAGGGCCCGGCCCCTTCTTAAATGGGACGGTGCTAGTCTTGTGGTCAGTCTTGGTATCATAGCTCTTGTACTTGTTTGCATAAGGTATATCACTAACTCGGGGGGGTGGGGCGTCACGCCCCTTGTTACCTGCCTCACTACGCTGGGCAGACCCGCACCCACGAATTAGTGATAGCCGGAGGTCAGCCATCTCAGCTGCCTCCTGTAGAGTTTTTGGGTTCTTTTCTTTAATAGTTAAAGTCATTTCTGCACCTGTACACTTATAAAACTGCTCGAGCAGAAACAGCTCAGTCAACTGTTCGGCCGTCTCAGCTTTCTCAGAACGTGTCCAGTTTGTAAGTGCATCTTTTAAGTCCCGGGCATGTTCAAGAAAGGTCGCCTCCCTAGTCTTTGCAACACCCCGAAACTTCAATCGATATGTTTCTGGTTGCAACTCGTACGCCCGTAGGACAGCTCTCTTCAATACTGGGTAGTCAATGCAAGACTCTAAAGGCAGTGCATCATAAGCCTTCAGACCCTTACCCGTAAGTCTTGAGGAGACTAGAGCTGCCCACTTCTCTTCAGGCCAATTATGCTCCCTACACTTCTTCTCAAAACGATTAAAAAATTCTGTGACTTCAGTTTCACTAAATGCCGGCACCAATTTGACTAAGTGGGACAAGGACTGTTCTCTTACTTGGCCCTCACGGCCCATCCGAGTCCCTGTCGACTCTGCACGAGTCTTATCTAAATCTATTTGAGCACAATATTTCTCTGAGTCGTACCTAAGCTCAGCCTCGTGCCTCCTGGTCTCATTCTCCGCCTCAATCTCATGCTTCCTAGCCTCAACCTCAATCTCATGCCTCCTAGTCTCATTCTCCTGCTTCCTAGACTCCGCCTCAATCTCCTTCTCCTGCTTCCTAGACTCAGCCTCAATTTTAGCAAGCTCGAGTCTAAATATCATATCTGGAGACAGGCAGGAAGAGGGAGCTGCCACTACTGAAGGAGGGGGGGCAAAAACTGGGGAACCACCATGTGCACCGCCCGAGGGCACTCCAATCTGCCAATTCTCATCCCTCTGTGGGAGAGTGCTAACCTCCGGCAACTGAGTGGACGGCACTGTGGGAGTCGAGTGAGAGGGGATCTGGGGAGGAACCCCCCCAAACGCCCTCTCCTCCGAAACCCCATGTCGCCCACGCAACACCCAGGAAATCAGCTCCCCCTTGGACATCCCTCCTACATTGGATAGACCCAAAACCTTGGCTATCAGGTGCAAGCCATAAATATCCACCCCAGTCAGCCTCCCCTCCGTCACGTGGTACCGCTTACTCACAAAAAGTCTAGCATCCTCCTCACTAGTTACTAACGGCACCTCTTCAAAGGGCATCTCTCGCTCCTCGTCAGTGCTAGGGCACGACATACTGAAGTTCACAAAAAATTCTCGAGACAAAAGTGTTAAACTCCCTTATGCAAGCACTAATTACTAAATTAACTGGAGTCTCTTAAATGCTCTACTAATTGCCATACAAAAAAAATATTCTTCAATATGTACGCTAAAGTACAAACAAACAAATGTTGTACAACTCTGCAAAAATTATACTGTTCACAAAATCCTAAGCAAGGTCGCCATTTGTTACGACCGGGCACTCGGGTACACTAGGGCTCTCACACAGGACTCGAGTATGGCTCGCTGCCACAACGGAAACACACGATCCCAACCCCAGAGTACTGCCAGCCGAACAAAAAACACCAATACCCTCCAGAGTTCTATCTGCTATAACGGGGTATACAAGAACTCGGTACTAGCGTTTCACAACAGACTAATAAAAAGACGGGAGTTATCTAGTCTGGTCAACAATCAAACAAAGAAGTAAATACAACAACACCAAAGAATAGTGTTGGCCGAAGCCGAAGTAATCCACCCTTGACTAAGAACTTAAGAAGTCCTCCACCCTCTACTTCGGATCGGCACTATTACGTTACGTTAAACAATAGTCCTCGAGCATCGAGCAAGGAATCTTCTGATAAAGTTAGATGCTTCTCGGATACTCGTAAGAAGTAAGTATCGGATTTTGAACAGCAATTTCAATAAGTAACACACTGGCAATTAACTAATATTAAAGGCTTTAAATTGACATAAGAAGAATTATAAGAATAGACAGTAGTAAATGGCAAACATATAAAAGAAGTACTCCGACAATGCACTGGCAATAGCCTACTAGGATTGTGCTCGGGGGCCACTAATCTCTAAAGTAGCTATGCGTGCCACACATGAAATCAATAGTGCATAAACAATAACATACATAAGGAAAGCTTCAATACTATGCTGTATCTGCTGACCGAGCAAAGTCTAGCTGGGATGTAGTAGGCTAGGAAACAATGGCTGAGCAAGCGGCTCGTAGCCTAGCGAGGTCCTTAAGGCTGTGCGGCCAAATTACGTTAATTGACGGGATGCTCTCTTGAGAGATCCAGATCACTAGTATCTGGTTCTCTCCTGGCGATCCTCTCAAAGTCAAGCAAACGAGTTAGCACAGTGCTGGGTGGCAGAGGCAAAAGCCCTCACTCGCAACACAGTGCTAAACTCACAAGGTACACAGTCAGAAAGACCACCTAGGCTTTCCAAGTCTCCGTTGCGATTGTACAGGTTCAACAAAACCTAATACACATCGGGAATCACAACTCTAGTAGCCTTATCCCAGTCTAGCATCACCTAGATCAGCAGAAAACAGGAACATGAATAATCATACACAGGGAAATGCATATACGAGTGCAACAAACATTAATCAATCCTATTCTAGTTATCCCTTCCAAAATAGGCTATCTAATAGGCATATATCTCGTGAGAACTCAAGCGATAATACTTTGGCTGACTAAATCTGCACCAAAGGGGTCATTGAGGTTATAAAGGGTCGGGAAGAGGAGAAGATAGGCGGTTCAGAGAGTAGAGAAAGTTCACATCAGTCGGAAGAATATGTATAGTTGTAAGGGATATGAGAAGTCGCTTTGCCTAATGAGTTCTGAATAAAATATGGCGAGACCTCCCTTTTTATACTCGGCCCTCTAGTGAGCAGATCGCCAACTACTAAGGACCGCCCACTGACAATCATTACGTAATATTCTCTCTCTCAATCTGGGATCGAAAAAGGATTTCCCACGCGCTGAGAAGGAGGAGGGAGGAGGGAGGAGGGAATTAGGCCTACCTGCAGCGTGGCGCACTCACTGTCCACCGTTACGTAATCTCTCTCTCTCTCCTCTCATCATTACATATAAGTCCCACACACAATACTTATAGTACAACGGCTCACATAAACTAAGTTAGGAAACTCTACACAGACTACAGCCAAAGTTCCTGCCCTGACGATCCTAGCGAGAGTGGGGCCTGACTGGGCGTTCTGTACAGCATGCTCATACTCGACATGCGTCACACTGTTCTCTCTGCAGCCTCAGCCTGCACACTAGCCTGTCTCTCGGCAGCCTCAACCTGAACTCTAACCTGTCTTTCGGCGGCCTCAACCTTGGCCCTAGACTGTCTTTCGGCGGCCTCAACCTTGGCCATCTCAAGCCGAAACAACAAATCTGGAGTCAACCCTTGAGGTGGGGAAGGTGCATTTAATGGAGAGGGTCCCTGTGATTGAATTCCACGCTGCCATTGACCATCAACTTGGGGGTATGTACTAAATTCAGGCACCCTGACGTTTGATACAGGGGTAGAGTGGAGGGGGGAGGGGGGGGGCTGGGGACCGGGGCCCCCAGTCGCCTCTCCACCCAGGTCTCTCCCTTCTAAACCCAATATCAAAGTCCTCAGCTGATCTTTCCTCATGCCACTTAAACCCTGGTGACCCTGAAGACCTGCCACACACTTTAAGCCATACTTATTCAGCTTCAACACCCTGGCAGCGGTAAGGGGCACCTCTAAAAATCTTCTAGCACCCTCCTCGCTATCGACTAGCCACTCCACAGGTCTTTCTCCCTCCGAGCCCGTATCGTGACCTGACCCATCACTGTGTTCTGATGTATTAGACATGTTTGTGTACTGCAGTAATTATCACGGTTATAGAATGTGCCTTATCTCCTATGCAAGTATGTATATACTAATGTTATTTAAAGTCTTTTTATGTGTTATATTGGTTGCTCCAAAAAAAAACTCTATGTCCACTGTATTCCTCTAATCATAAGGAATCTCAAAACAAATGACCACTATATTCCTCTGTTCAGTAAATCCTATGCAAGGTCGCCATTTGTTACGTCCTGGGATATATAAACACTGGGCTCTTTCTATTGGACTAGGTATGCGGCAACAAGCAACAACGGAAAACGCTAGATCCAACCCTTATCTATAAACCCAGGCAACAAACCACCCTAAACCGTCAAGAGTCCTGCCTGGACAACGAGGTATCCTATGACTCGGTTACAGGGTGCACGCACTATAGACTGCTGATAGTCAAGCAGGCTATATAAAAGATCACACAATTAAGTTGACTTAAAGCTTCAAGGAAAAGATAGATAACGGAATTAAATTGCAGAAACAATTTAATAACAAACTAGAAGAAAGTACATTTAACGTTACGTTAATTAATTAATACAACTAATCACCCCTGCGTGAAAGAAGGTGAAAGCAAACAGTCCTCAAAACATCGTACAGGTAGACAAGATGCGGGTTTCTAAACTGCATGCGGCTACTGTAGGATCTGATGCTTAGCAAAGAAAGTACGTTACGGATTTAGAGAACTCTTAACTCATAAGCAGGAATAAATACTAGTGATAGGACCTACAGTGTATAATGGCATAGGTATAATTAAATAAAGGTAGCAACTCGCAACATAACCACATACAGGTGTGCTTCTCACTCTTAGTCAGGCAAGCCTGCTCGGACAGTCTCTAAAAGCCACACCCTGACTCACAATGCTCACAAAAACGGTAAACTGTGGCACAATAACAAGCATACAGAGATGATAAACCCCTAGCTGTTAATCTGCCAGGTGGCAGAGGTCTAGCCGGAAGGATATAGGCCTCGGATACCCGGGCTGAGCCACCTGCTCTAGCCTAGGGACGTTCCCAAGTCTGTGCGCCAAATTACTCTAATTGAAAGGGTGCTCTCTTGAGAGACTCAGATCGCAAGTATCTGACTCTCTCCTGGCGACCCTAAAACAAAAGCAAGACGTGCTAGCGCAGTGCTGAGTGGACTAGGCAAGGGCCCTCACACAACACAACACTAGACACACAGGGACACAGACAAGAAAATACCCCCAGACTCCCACTGGTATCCTAGTAAAGTCGTGCGGGTCCACAGGACTCGCACCAGCAGACTTTACTTAAAGGATCGCAAAAAGCCTCCCCTCCGGTCTAGCCCCTGCTAACCTGACACAAGAACACACTAGCAAGCATGAAACCACCAAATATGAGACAACAAAAAAGCTTCCTAGGTCTCATTAACAATTACGTCTCTGCATAAGGCCCAAAATCCTATCTAATTATCTGAGAGCTCGTCGTTAATACAATAATAGATATAAGGTCTATCAAGGGGATGGGATAATTAAATAGATTGGTGAAGTAGTGGAAAGAAGGTATACAAAGTAAGAGAGAAAGTTTCTAAGTGGGGTTGAGAGGGATAGATATCAAGGGGGTCCGAAGGGTACGACAGTGAGGTGAGCTCTGAGTCTTGAATCTGTCTGGACCCCCCACTAGGCATGCAGAATACATCCCAGACTTGGCAACACTCAACACAGCTGCCGGGTCAAAATCCTCTACCCCGTGCGTGAGTCGAAACTAAGCCTAACGTTGCAACCAAATGCATGTGGCAGCGCTTCAGGCTCGTCCCAAGCTAAGCAAGCGAAGCAACGTCCCAAGCCGGTCTCTCTCTCCCGCTCGTCTCCTCCCGCCCTCACTAGACTTACATCTTATATATTATAATGAAACAATCAACTATCGAGAATAAAATATACTAAGATGCGTTGGTTAAGAATAAGGGCAGCTTCAAGCTGTGAAACAACATAAGAATATCCCAGACATTAGTTACATTGTCGTAGGATATATACTAAGGAAAAGCCTACCGGCCGGCTGCCACCAGCTGGTTTCTAAACGGCTGGGCAGCCGACGCGCGCCCATGCCCGCACGTGGCTACTATGCAGAAGCGTCACAATAGCCTGAAACTCGCATGTGTTCAATTGCACTACATATCCATCTACATATCTATGGACGTCTGTTGCTTTTCTTTTCTATTTCTTTACGTCAATATCCCCGTCTGGGTTGATAATGCATGTCATTTATCTAGCATTAATTGATAAGCAGCTGTCAACAGAGATAATAACTGTTGCAGAGCTATTTTCAGTTCAGATTATATAAATATATATATATATATATATATATATTTATATACTGTACTACCGGTATGTATAAGCAAATATAAAATAACTGTAAACATACTAAGCCATTTGTACAAACATGATCACAAGATTTATGTTGTGTTAGTAATACTATGCAAAATTATGACAATAATAAGAATGATGAAAAATCTATAGAACAAAACACACTGGCAACGTACTAGTAACATGAAGGAGTTCTGCTATGAATTAAGTTACTGCATAATAAATCGTAGACTTGTGCATAATGTATTTCTTTTACTGACTTGATAGCGTAATGCATAAGTGCGCGGAATTTCGATGTGAGTATCCTAGGTTCAATTCCTTGGAGTGCCACATGTATTTGTTGATTTAATTAATTGAGTTTAGAAGTGAAGTTGGTTGGTGGAAAAACATAATAAAATATTTATGAGAGATTGACATGAAAGTTTTCATTATAATACTTTAGTTACCTCTCCAACACACGGAAAAAGAAAACCTATCTGTGTACATTTTCTGCTTCGAATTTACAGGGTTAACCATTATAATATGCGCGCTTCGGCAACTCGGGCGCGCTCCGGCAACTCGGGCCCGCTCAGGCATATTATTTGTTCTTATCGTTCACACATTTTGTCCTCAATGTCCTTATCAAAAACAATAATTATTACATATCATTAATCTGTAATATATTGATAAATCTGTTTACACTTTAGTCATAGAGCTCCTCAAAGTGTTGGGGCTTGTACTGGAAGGTAAGCCACAACATAAAATACCACACATATCAGGCCAGCACGGACATATTCAGACATTCATTTTTTCCCCGCAGCATCCAAGAGTGGAATCACCTCCCATCTCACATACAATAGTTAAGGGGAGGCAGTTGGTTTTTCGAGTCCTACTCCTCCATCATGCTTAGCCCTATTATTTATGAGATTTCAAGACATTCGCCCCATTAGTTTGGTGATATTCAGACCTTTTGCCCCATGTCTTTGCCAATATTAAGACCTTTCGTGCCATTTAGGGGTCGATTTTTTTCCTGCCGAGCGACAGCGAGCCTGTATTTGAAGAGGAATCGGCCTTCGGCCGGGACATTTTTCTACAAAAAATTTACAAATTTATATCGAAGGGGGGTCTTGTGGGTGTTTTTTTAAGTTTTATGGAGGCTTAGAGAGCAAACTAAACCCCCTCCTTAAACCATTGAGCCGAACCAGTAAACTGTGCTGCACAATACCGTCTGAGCTCCCTTAATAGCCCCACTCTTGATTCCTTTAGAAATACTATCACTAATCCTTATCTTCCTCATCCTAATCCTTGACCCGATCCTATCCCTTGCTCCTAATTCCCCAGTACAACCTAATAATAAGTCGGCGAGCCTTTTCTAAATGATTATCCTATTTTCAGCTTACATTACACATATTTCATAACTATAGAAAAACTGGGTATATATTTTTTTTCAGCCGCATTGCAGACGAAAATTTCTAGTGTATTCACTGTTTGAATGTTTACATATTGGTAAGAGGAGATGGGTCGTTTTTCTGGTCCCCTTTCTCCATCGTGTTAAGCCCCATTTGTTTCGAGATTATAAGACGTTCGGCCCATTAGTTTGGCGATTTTAACATATTTCGCCCCATTTCGTTGTCAACTTTAAGACCTTTCGTGCCATTTAGGTGCCAACAACTCGCACTCTCTCCCTTACCTGGGCAACAATGGGAACTTGGCTACACCTGATCCAGCCTCCCAGCTCGCCTATCCCGCCCCTATAAAGTCCACCTCTGGCCCAACACAGCTTTCGTTTACTAACCAGATACACCACAAGTATCCTGGTGCTTGTCGTCACATCGCTGGCTTACACACCTATAGCCAAGCAATTCAAGAGGGACGACAGATAGTAGATGGAACTGAAGATTTCCAGAAAAACTATTGGCCGGCCTTGAGGTGGTGAAGATTGTTCCAGAGATACCCAAGACTTTTTACAGGACCCTTATGGGCCCGAAATACCACTATTAAAAGGAGAGAAATGTTTGACAAACCCAGTGGTTCCATCCCTTAGAATTGATGTGTTCTTATAGAACAAAATAAAAAGAAAGAGATTAGACTTATGTAATAAATAAAAGGATGAATTGTTGAGAGAATATAGCTGTTATTTATAGAGAAGGCTCCATGCCACTTAGCTACCAATAGTATAGGATCTTCTAGGTTAGTAGATAAATGCAAACTATACAGATAAGGGGAAGATGAAATAAGAGATTAAGAGTTACAAGCAACTATAGGAATGACGTGGGGGGTAAATAATAGTTGCAGATAGTTTAGATCTAGCTTGAGAAATAGTTAGGACGGACACTAGTCCATATGATGAAATATACTTTTTTGTTATAAAGGAAACATTATTATTCGTAACATTTAAGAAGAAGAATTCGCCGATATGATACTGAACTTTGTGACTATGATATAAGTAACAAGTCGAGGCGACTATAATGTGAGGAAATATTGTACTCCTGAGATAAGTAGTTAGTGAGTTGATAAATATAGTATCAGCCAGATTAAACATTGAGGATAATAATGTAATCATGATATACAGAGAATTAAGTGTTGAATATTGATAATATAGGTGTTTATGAACTATTGATTATATCGGACCATGTAATGAGATATATTATTTGAGTTGTTGTTGTTGTTGTTGTTCCCTAAGCTGCCTGGCCGAACAGCCCCGAGTCCCTGAGAAAGGCCATGGCCACGATCGGGCTTTCCCACAGAGCTCTCATTGAGTGTAGATTGTGTTGTTGGCGTAAGTGGTTGTGTGAAATGCAGTCTTCTATGATGTGTTTAATGGTATGGGGTGCTGTGTTACATCCCGGGCAGGCGTCGACAACGGAGTCATCCAGTCTCTTCTGATAGCTCAGGAGAGCTGGATGGTGTCCGCATCTCAGCCTGGCCAGGTGGACTCTGTCCTCGCGAGGAAGGGAGGATTCGGAAGGATGGATTTCGGGAGGTCGTGCATGCAGCTGCGTGCTGTCTGTGAGTGAGTGGATGGATCGGTGAGAGATATGAGTATGGATGTGCTTCTGGAAGTTGGTTCGGGGTGGGCAGGGAGGGAGAGAGGACAATAATTGTGTGTGATACCGTGTGCTGGGTGTTGTTTTGATATTTCTTGGTGTCTGTGGGTGTGTTGCCATGTAGTTTAGTGGGTGGTCTTGGTTCGTGGAGGCTCCTGCCAGGAATTGAGTGCCTCTCATGTCCAGATGGTCTTTGACTTTGAGGGTTTGGGTTTCTTGATGAAGGTGATCTGTGGGTGCAGTAGCTGTGCAGCCTGTAATGATCTTCAGAGCTTTGTTTTGAATAGTCTGTTTTTTTTTTGTTTTTTTTTGAGTAAGTGGTATCAGTGTTATTGAGTTTATTTATTTGTCAGATAGGAAGTCAGAGTGGAGATATTCCAAAACAAAGGGTTATATTAATGTACAGATTTATTTGTGTTGAAGATAAGAATATATAAAATGTAAGAGTGTTAAAGATAGGTAACTATCGGTCAAATTCATTAAAGCCTTGGTCTTTGGATTAGACATATTGAGGCCCGGTAAAGCTGATATATTATTTTGGAGACTAGTAATGTGCCTTTGGATCGAAGTCGGAGTGAGTCAATACCTGATTAGCGGGTATCCAAATAGGTGGTAACGGGAACTTGCGAGTTCCAACGTACAATCTATTGTGGGTCGACGATAATATTCAATCTGAGTGTTGAACTCATTTCGGCCCGAACAGAGAATCAATTGCTAGGGGAACATAAAACTATTAGGGAGTTTGTTAAATAAAGGATACGAACTTCTGAACAACTGTCGAATTATTCCCACCTTAGTAGTATGATGAGAATTATAAAATAAGTACTACAATAATAATAATAATGATAATAAATGAATACAAACAATGAAAAAACAAATTATGGCCTTGGCCGTGCTCGAAGCCTTGGGGCTGTTCGGACAGGCAGCTTGGGGAACAACAACAACATGAAAAACAAAACAAAAAAATAGAACAAGAATATTCGAGTAATAGAATTATTACAATGTATGATTATAGTTTCTTCTAAGGAGTTTTAGCGATTTAGCGGCTCGAATGCATCAAACTTTCGAAGGCAATCTGAATGCATGCAACTTTCCCTGACAAACAATGTAACCCCTTGAATACACCGGATGCCAGGGCTCGGTGAGAGAGAGAGAGAGAGAGAGAGAGAGAGAGAGAGAGAGTGTATGCGTGTGTGTGGGGTAACTCGGGAACTGACAGAACTATGGACTTGTAATGGCTTGTGGTTAGTGGTTTTTATATATTATATATTATATATTATATATATATATATATATATATACCCGGTATATATATATATATATATATATATATATATATATATTATATATATATATATATTGCCTCTCGCTGTGATCTCCAAAGGGGTGGCCACGAACGAAACGCCCTCATGCACCTCTGTCCCCAATTAGTCGACGCCCCTCCTCCCAACCAGCACCGCCTTCATCCATATACTTCGTCACTCCCTCCTTCCACCTCTCTTTCGGTTTACCTCTCCCTCTCTGTCCTTCCACCTCGCTCTCGTTAGTAATTTTCTCGCTTCCCATACGTTCCACATGGCTGAACCATCTCAAGATGTTCCTTTTCACACTTTCCAGCACATCTACCTCCACACCACACCTCCTTCTTACTTCCTCATTCGTCTGTCTATCCCTCCATGTAACTCCGCACGTACTTCTCAAGTAACTCATTTCCACCCCTCTCACTCTTGTATATATATATATACATATATATATATATATATATATATATATATATATATATATATACAGTATATGTATATATAGTCCATAAGAAAATTATTAATCGCCAAGAGATGGATGGCCACCAGAACCAAATAAATGGATCTAATTAATGTCTCCAGGTCCCCTCGTCATTCCTACCAAAATAGCCACTGGGGGGGGGGGGGGGGGGGAACCTGGAAAAGTTCGTCATGTAACTGTTGGTGACGGAGTGAGTCACTCATGGTCACTGTCTGGGTGGTATTTATGGCCCCCTTCTTCCTCATGCTTAGCCCCATTAGTTTTCAGATTTTGAAACGTTCGGCTCATTAGTTTGGCGATTTTAATACCTTTCGCCCCATTTCGTTGTAATTTGTTAGGCCTTTCGGGCCATTTAGGTGTAACAGGCCTTCGGCCAGGACATTTTACTACCGAAAAATGTACAAATTTATCTTGAAGGGGGGGTCTAGGGGGTGTTTTTCTAAGCTTGATATAGGCTTAGCGAGAAACCTAAAACAATAAATGAATACATGAACTAATAGACCAAAGCAACGGCCACTGTTCCCGAAATGTTGGTGGTGGAGCGAGTCAGTCATGGTCACTTTACTCAGCCTGGCTCTCATTAGATGATTTAAAGGGGTAGTGCTTGGTTTTTGGTCTATATATCAAATTATTAATATATATTTGAGTTTCCTCGCTAGACCTCTATCAAGCTTAGAAAAATACCCCGTAGAGTGGTACGGCCCCTTTCAAGATAAATGTATACATTTTTTGGCAGAAAAATGGATCTCCTGTTTCGCCCTACATTAATTATAAGACGTTTCACCCCATTACTTTAGCGAAAATAATACGCGTCACCCCATTCAGGTGTTGATTTTGTGTTGGGCGACCTTTAGCGAGCCATGTAACTTGAAGAAAACGGCTTCGGCCAGGTGTACACATTTAGCCTGAAGGAGGGGTCTGGGTGGGCATTAATATTTTATTTTTCTAGGTTGTAGGAAGTCTGGGAAGGTGTTTTTAGTCAGCCTAGGGGATAAACTCAAGTACATTGCTCGAAAACATCAAACTCAAGCAAAACTCTCCATAATAATGACCAATAATAACAGTGACCTGCCACTGATAACTAACTAGCCACTACAGCTGGTGTAAAGGGGGGATGGCCGTATTTATTGGCTCATTTGTTATCTTTTTATTTTATTAGTTTCCTCCCTAGGCCTCCATCAAGCTCAAAATATTACCGCCCAAGACCCTCCTTCAAGATAAATTTGTAAATTTTTCGATAGAAAAAGCCCTGGCTGAAGGCAGGTTTCTCTTAAATTAAAGCCTCGCTATCGCTCGCCAGAAAAAAACTAAAAAACTAAATGACACGAACAGTCTAAATATTGACAAAGAAAAGGAGCAGAAGGTCTTAAAATTGCCAAACTAATGGGCCAAACGTCTAATAATCTGAAAACTAATGGGGCTAAACATGAGGAAGAAGTGGGACCAGACAAACGGCCCATCTCCCATTAAACGAACGGATACTAACGGTTGGGTGTCGGCAAGGATCAATGCAGTCACGGTTGCGGGGAGGTTTTTAGTCGATTCCCTAGACTTCCATCAAGCTTAAAATTACTCCCCCTTGATCCTCTTTCAAGATAAATTTGTACATTTTTCGGTAGAAAAATGTCCCAGCCGAAGGCCGGTTTTTCCAACATTACAGGCTCACTATCGTTCGCCAGGGAAAAAATCGACACCTAAATAGCACGAAAGGTCTAAATATTGACGTAGATATGGGGCGAAAGGTCTTAAAATCGACTAACTAATGGGGCAAACATCTTAACATCTGAAAACTAATGGGGTTAAACATGAGGGAGAAAGTAGTAGCCAGAATAAGATACATCGTATGTGATGGTCCAGAAGGGGCTACATGTGATGGTCCAGAAGGGGCTACACGTGATGGTCCAGAAGGGGCTACACGTGATGGTCCAGAAGGGGCTACACGTGATGGTCCAGAAGGGGCTACACGTGATGGTCCAGAAGGGGCTACACGTGATGGTCCAGAAGGGGCTACACGTGATGGTCCAGAAGGGGCTACACGTGATGGTCCAGAAGGGGCTACACGTGATGGTCCAGAAGGGGCTACACGTGATGGTCCAGAAGGGGCTACACGTGATGGTCCAGAAGGGGCTACACGTGATGGTCCAGAAGGGGCTACACGTGATGGTCCAGAAGGGGCTACACGTGATGGTCCAGAAGGGGCTACACGTGATGGTCCAGAAGGGGCTACACGTGATGGTCCAGAAGGGGCTACACGTGATGGTCCAGAAGGGGCTACACGTGATGGTCCAGAAGGGGCTACACGTGATGGTCCAGAAGGGGCTACACGTGATGGTCCAGAAGGGGCTACACGTGATGGTCCAGAAGGGGCTACACGTGATGGTCCAGAAGGGGCTACACGTGATGGTCCAGAAGGGGCTATGTATGTGATGGTCCAGAAGGGGCTATGTATGTGATGGTCCAGAAGGGGCTACACGTGATGGTCCAGAAGGGGCTATGTATGTGATGGTCCAGAAGGGGCTACACGTGATGGTCCAGAAGGGGCTATGTATGTGATGGTCCAGAAGGGGCTACACGTGATGGTCCAGAAGGGGCTACACGTGATGGTCCAGAAGGGGCTACACGTGATGGTCCAGAAGGGGCTACACGTGATGGTCCAGAAGGGGCTACACGTGATGGTCCAGAAGGGGCTACACGTGATGGTCCAGAAGGGGCTACACGTGATGGTCCAGAAGGGGCTACACGTGATGGTCCAGAAGGGGCTACACGTGATGGTCCAGAAGGGGCTACACGTGATGGTCCAGAAGGGGCTACACGTGATGGTCCAGAAGGGGCTACACGTGATGGTCCAGAAGGGGCTACACGTGATGGTCCAGAAGGGGCTACACGTGATGGTCCAGAAGGGGCTACACGTGATGGTCCAGAAGGGGCTATGTATGTGATGGTCCAGAAGGGGCTATGTATGTGATGGTCCAGAAGGGGCTACACGTGATGGTCCAGAAGGGGCTATGTATGTGATGGTCCAGAAGGGGCTACACGTGATGGTCCAGAAGGGGCTATGTATGTGATGGTCCAGAAGGGGCTACACGTGATGGTCCAGAAGGGGCTACACGTGATGGTCCAGAAGGGGCTACACGTGATGGTCCAGAAGGGGCTACACGTGATGGTCCAGAAGGGGCTACACGTGATGGTCCAGAAGGGGCTACACGTGATGGTCCAGAAGGGGCTACACGTACAGTTGTGTTTAACAGTTCGTCCAAACCATCATACCGTATTCATCAGTTAAACAAAAAGGAACCCCATAAGCTTTAATGATAAGAAGAAGAAGTATACAGACTAAACACACATAACAAAGCCACTCCAACAGCTTCCTCTATCTCCAACACCCCTCCTCCCCTCTCTCTACACTCTTCAGAAAAAATAGGAAAAGTAGAATGTAGAATCGAGGTGCCGTTGTAAAGGCTTATCCCTCAATACCTTCATCAACCTTCATCTGAAGAAGAAGAAGAAGAAGAATGGTTCGTCATCTCATTAACTCTCCATTAAACCGATATCACAACAAACACTTTTCCTCTCAACATTGCTATATAACCTTCATCACTGGTATGGTGCCTTATCTGGTAAACTGCATGAGATAATTGGGTCGGTTCAAATAATCTATATTTTAGTCTAATGTTGATTTACCCCCGAAATCATCACATCACCAGCGCAAAAAGATCGTAGAAATATTGCCAATAATAAATGATTATTCAAAATTGACGATACAAGTTCTCGTGTGTACCGTGTTTAAGTCTCTCGCCAGTAACTTTATTTCTTTATTTATATATCTATTTATCTATGTATCCGTTTATTCTTGGCAATGTTTCGAGGTCTTCTGTTCGTCGCCCACTATGATGAGAGTTGCAGAGTTGCCAAAAAAAAAAAAAAAAACAAATACAAAAAATACAAAAAACAGTGGTGAGAATTCCGCCCTTCACAGATAACCCCTTCTGTACCGGCGACGTCTTTGTAATATTGTTCTAGCTATATTTAGACGATTATGTACAATTTAAGGAGGATCTGTGATAGTAATACGGGTTAAGTGAGATAGTTTGAATCCTGTTAATCGGTGGAGGCCCTTTTGAAACTCAATACAACCGTCTAATAGTTACCAGAATATAATGCAAAACACGTCACTGGTACAGGGGAGGTTTTTAGTTTGTTCCTTGGACCTCCATCAAGCTAAAACTGACACCCCCTAGACCGACCCCTTTTCAAGATAAATGTATACATTTGTCGGTAGAAAAATGTCCCGGCCAAAGGCCGGTTCCTCATGAATTACAGGCTCGCTATCGCTCGCCAGGAAAAAAGCGACAACTAAATGGCACGAAAGATGTTAAAATTGACAGAAATGGGGCGAAAATTCTTTAAGTTTCCAAACTATTGGGGCGAACGTCTTAATATCTCAAAAGCAATGGGGCTAAAAGATGAGGGAGAAAGGGGTCCAGAAAAAAATCCCTGGAGTGGAAATCTCTCCGTTAATTGTGTTGCCTCCAGGAGAACACGCTCACTATAAGCTTCACACTCCATATTGTACCGTTATGGGCGGTGGGAAGTGGGGGGAAGGGTTTCTATCTATCTATCTATCTATCTATCTATCTATCTATATATCTAGCTATCTATCTATCTATATACTCTGTCTCGATAGCGTAATGCTTAGTGTGTGGAATTTCGGTGTGAGTATCCTAGGTTCGGGTCCTTGGAGTACCACATGTATTCGTTACTTTCATTGATTTCATTAGTTAGGTATATTTGTAAATTAATTGGTGGGTTGGTGAAAACAAATATGAACATACCCCATTGTATTTTTTTTTAATGGGGGTGGCTGACTCGAGACAGAGCACGAACAGGGGAAAAAAAAAAAATCACACACATCTCGGTCGTCCAGAAGAAATACCAGAGGCCCAGGGCCATTTGGGGTCCCCAACATAAGATTCCCAGGACCCAGATATCCTGGAGAGGCTCCGATTTCCGCAGGCAGATATGCAGCGAAGCTGTACCACCAAAAGCCAGCTCACCATGCAACCAGGCGTACCCTTAATGTCTACGCACTCCCGGGGCTAGGCGCCTGACGGACTATTATATAGTTCAACTGGAGCTTGACCCCCTCTCCCAAACGACCGCGTTTACACTCATCTATTCACTAGCATTCTCCATTCATTCTCCATTCATTCTCCATTAATTCTCCATTCATTCTCCATTCATTCTCCATTCATTCTCCATTCATTCCTATTTATTACGGTTACTAACTTATTTTACCATACCTTTCAATATCGTAAACAAGCTTAAAAATAGTGTATAATAATTATCCAGTTATGTTGTATTCTTTTACCCTCTAACTAACTGTTTCTCATTAATTTGGGAGCTGACGGTAAATAGTTGAGCATCCATTAATATATACAGGGTGTCCCAGGAGGAAAGGGCATAACTTTGGGAAATGATAAATCAAAGTATTCTAAGCATAAAATGTTCTATAACAAAAATTTCAAATCTCAATCGTTAAAAAAATATTGAAGGTTTAATGTAGTGTCCTCCCCTGCATCACTGTAATGGACTCTTCCATGTCAAATAGTTTCCAATTGGTCCAAAGTGAGCTAATATGTCTATAGTCATTTTGTGACTTACAGAATTATAGTATCATTATAATAACATGACAAAATAGTTGCAGTTAGATGGAGGCGTGGTAGGCACTAGGACAGCTAGGCCGGCCTTATGGGGAAATACTAAAGAAAATGCCATTTTCAACATGCAATATCTCTATAACGATCGAGATTTGGAATATTTTCTTATAGAACATTTTAGGCTTAGAATACCGTGTTCTATCATTTCCCGAAGTTATGCCCTTTCCTCCTGGGACACCCTATAATTATATAAGACACAGATCACTCCAAAACATCTAATAGATTATTCCATTATGTATTTTTCCCCTCGCCATGTCATCCAAATTGATACACAAGGTGTCAAGAATGAATTTAAAAAGCCTACATTCAAACGACTGTAAAGCTAGTCCAGCTCTAGTTCACATTTATTTCAGCATCATGTCGACCGTGTTTCATTAGTAGTTATAGAAGTAAAACTTAATTCTTAAAACTATCTGGTCCGACGTCTTTGGGGTTAGTATGATATTTTGATTATTTATTAATGAGGATGTTAATTACTTTTGCCATTTTCGAGCAACACATTTTCATATAATTATCCCCTAGGCTAACAAAAACGCCTTCCCAGACTTCCTTATAAAAATGCCCACCCCAGACCCCCTTCAAGATAAGTGTGTATATTTTCGATAGAAAAATATCCTGTCCTGTCCTATTCTATTTTTAACTTTAGGTTTCCATGTATATTTTATTATGAGTGAAGATTTCTTACCTTAAAATAGTATGTTTGTTAAAGTGTTCTTCAGGTGGAATAAGGAGGCTTTGTGTTCTTAGTAAAGAGCGAAGTATTCCGTATCAGAAATTGCATGGGTGAGTCTTGAACGTGTCTGTATTTTCCATTGTAGTGGGGATGGGTCGTTTTTCTAGATCCCCTTCTCCCTTCATATTTAGCCTCATTAGTTTTCAGATTTTAAGATGTTTGCCCCATTAGTTTGGCGATTTTAAGACCTTTTGTCTCATTTCTTTGTCAATATTAAGACCTTTCGTGCTATTTACGTTTCGATTATTTTCCTGGCGAACGATACTGAGCCTGTCATTTTGGAAGAACCGGCCTCTGGCCGGGACATTTGTCTACCGAAAAATGTACAAATTATTCTAGAAGGGGGATCTAATGGATGTTTTAGTAAGTTTGATCGAAGTCTAGGGAGGAAACTACAAACATAATACAAAGATACTAACTGGGCAAATATACAAACCCATCCCCCCTTAAATACTCTCAACACGCCTTCTTTGTCTGGAGTCATTATACAAAACAGTTAACCCCTTCAGCGTCATCACGTCTTTTTACCTTTCTTTCTGGCTAAAGTTAGATCACTTTATGCAGTTTCGGAAGGACCAATGTTATTCAGAGGGTTTATCGAGTTCGTATTTACCCATTTGAGTCGTAAAGGTAGATTATAAACTAAAGAAAATCGTCTAATGGTAACCAGAATATGATGATGAAAATAAGGTAATGGGGGTGAAGGGGTTAATTATTAGTTTACTACCTGTGAACCCCAGGTGAACATAAAGTCCGAAGTTATGACCGCAGTCCGAAATCACCCCAGTTTACAGTAATTTGCGAATAAATAGGGTGCAAATAGGCTAATTAAATTGTTCTCGGATGTTATGAAATCTTGTGACAATCGAAAGTAAAAGTAAAACTAGAGAAGCTGTTGAACAAGACATTATATTAATTAGGCCTAATATATTAATTATATTGAGGACTTAAGCTTTGAAAATGCCAGAATTTTTTTTATGACAAGGACAAGAATGATAGAAATAAAAGAAAACTTCAAAAACAAATATGAACCTAACCTATTGTGCGATATTTGTCAAAATGAAAATGAAAATCAAATGCACCTGTTCAACTGTGAATCATACGAAGACCTATACAAAAGGCAGGGACAACTTGATGGAAATATTTGAACAAAATGAATTAAAAAGGGTAGCAGAGATTATAAGAACAGTTCTAAAAGGAGGGAGACTATCGTTAATTTGAGAAAAGAAATGTATAAGTAATATGAAAATGTTTAACAAATACAAATAACAATAAGGAAACAACCATCGTTCATAGAACGAACTCCTGGATGGGAGAGTGCGCCAAAAACAACAACAACAATCTAATATTATATGTTAGTCCTTCTACACTCCTTTAATTTGGTCTATTTGTTAGTGTTCTTCCAACAAGTACAGTATAGGCGTTTGTTAACAAGGACGCTGGAACTGTAGAGGTTGTGGGCGGAGGAGGGGATTTACCCAAGGTTAAGAGATTTGTATCTCTTAACCTTGGATTTACCCATCTAAAAATAGAGAGACCGACCGCGGCAAAAAATGTAGTCGGACATAATTATATTATATACAGTATGAATCAAAATGTTTAAAGTAGGTTGATATATATGGTGGTAGGTTACTTTCTAATATAGCTTATTCGTTGGAGAACACACAGTGGATCACCTTTGAGTAGTATGATGTGCGGGGTGGTATATGGATAGAATCAAGAGTTACCTAACATACTCCCCTGATAATATAGATAACCTACAATCATGAGTACAGTTACATTTTGATCGTTGCCAAATAATGTAGGGTAATACACACTTTCATCTCGGGGTTAGGAGCTTTGTTCCTCTAAGTTTCATTCGTGGTTTATATGGTATCTTTTGATTAACTCAGAGTCGCTATAGGCCTATTAATCCAATTGGTCTTTTTAACATGAAAATTCCTTGGCAGGGGGTGGCGGATTTGTTATTCAACCATCTTCATCGTCCTCTAAAAGTAACTTTTAAGCGCTAAAAGTCCCTAGGAGGGCTTTTAGTTTTCGCCGGGTTTAAAAGCTACTTTTAGCTGCTAAAAGTTTTTTTACCCAACTTTTATATTTTAAAAGTGGCCGCCATCTTTAAAAGCTACTTTTAAGCCTAAAAGTGCTTTATAAATACCGCCCCTGATTCCCATCTTGAAGGTCTCGCGTTCAATCCCCGCTCAGATTGAAAAACAATTCTGGGATATAGCCGGCGGTTACCATCTCCACATGAGCAAGGGGGATGGGTAATGGTCTCTGGTAGACTAAAGAAAGCCAAGCGCTTGTGAATCCTCGAAGGAGGAGATACGGGCGCTATATAAGTAACCAGACGATTATTATTATTATTATTACTATTAGACGAATTTATTCAGTTTTAAAGGCCCTCCAGCAATTAATATGTTTGGAACTATCTCACTTAAACCTTTTTAGTACCACAGATCCTTCTTAAACTGCACATAATCATCTAAAAAGACCGAAAATATAATTAAAAAGACGACGCCGTTACGGAAGAGGGAACAAAGACAAAGTTAAATTACTTGGCATAATAAATTAAATCAGACAACACGAAAAATGCAGGTCATCAAGAACAAAATCTTAATTGGAGAATAAAGTGGATATGAAGAGTTACGAAATACAATATACAGTATTATTAAGGGGATGTATCGTTTTGTTAATGAGACCAATTCTCCTTTATGTTTAGCCCCATTAGTTTTCAAATTGTAATAGCTTTGCCCACTTCTTTGTCAATATTACGACCTTTTGTGCCATCTAGGTGTCGATTTGTTCCTAGCGAGCGATGACGGGGTCTTTGTGATTCCTAGCGAGCGATGACGGGGTCTTTGTGATTCCTAGCGAGCGATGACGGGGTCTTTGTGATTCCTAGCGAGCGATGACGGGGTCTTTGTGATTCCTAGCGAGCGATGACGGGGTCTTTGTGATTCCTAGCGAGCGATGACGGGGTCTTTGTGATTCCTAGCGAGCGATGACGGGGTCTTTGTGATTCCTAGCGAGCGATGACGGGGTCTTTGTGATTCCTAGCGAGCGATGACGGGGTCTTTGTGATTCCTAGCGAGCGATGACGGGGTCTTTGTGATTCCTAGCGAGCGATGACGGGGTCTTTGTGATTCCTAGCGAGCGATGACGGGGTCTTTGTGATTCCTAGCGAGCGATGACGGGGTCTTTGTGATTCCTAGCGATCGATGACGGGGTCTTTGTGATTCCTAGCGAGCGATGACGGGGGCTTTGTGATTCCTAGTGAGCGATGACGGGGCTTTGTGATTCCTAGCGAGCGATGACGGGGGCTTTGTGATTCCTAGCGAGCGATGACGGGGTCTTTGTGATTCCTAGCGAGCGATGACGGGGGCTTTGTGATTCCTAGCGAGCGATGACGGGGGCTTTGTGATTCCTAGCGAGCGATGACGGGGGCTTTGTGATTCCTAGCGAGCGATGACGGGGTCTTTGTGATTCCTAGCGAGCGATGACGGGGGCTTTGTGATTCCTAGCGAGCGATGACGGGGTCTTTGTGATTCCTAGCGAGCGATGACGGGGGCTTTGTGATTCCTAGCGAGCGATGACGGGGGCTTTGTGATTCCTAGCGAGCGATGACAGGGTCTTTGTGATGACGGGGTCTTTGTGATTCTTAGCGAGCGATGACGGGGGCTTTGTGATTCCTAGCGAGCGATGACGGGGTCTTTGTGATGACGGGGTCTTTGTGATTCCTAGCGAGCGATGACGGGGTCTTTGTGATTTGTTTTTAATTTGTATTTGTTTAAGCTTGATAGAGGTCTGGCGATCAAATTAAATAAATATATAAACAAATATATACATTCTTAAGCTACATGAAATCGTCTAATTTAAGCCAGAATCAAAGGTAACAAGACGTCATGGTGCTGAAGGGGTTAACAACGAAACAGGTAAACAAAATCATACCCCAGGGTTACCAAATCAAGTTCGCTAGATAGCAAATAAGTGCCCACAATCGCTGGAATAATGGCTCAATCTCTACAATATCGCTTTAAAATGGTTTCAAATCAACAGAATCTCGCTAAAATTCATGCCCCTAGATGTAAAGATTTGCCTCTATATCGAAGTAAGTACCTCTAGATCTAGCGGGAAAGTAGCTAAATTGGCAACACTGATTACATACCCTATTTTTAGTTTTCCTATTTGTCTGAAGAGTGTAGAGAGGGGAGAAGGGGTGTTGGAGATATAGGAAGCTGTTGGAGTGGCTTTGTTATGTGTGTTATTAGTCCCCCAAAATACGGGCCTGGGAGAAAAATAAAATTATCCAGGAAAAGACCACACGAAGGGGAAAACTATAGCCCCCGAGAACAAAAGGAAAACAACAAAAACACAAGAGCAAATGTGAGGGGGAAAATGTTGTGAGGGATAGAAGGGATCAAATACGAGGGAGGTAAAAGAATTCGCGAACACGGTAGGTTTTTAGGCCTGGGGGTGGGTTATGTGTGTGTGTTGTAGTGGGGGGGGGGGGGGGGGGGGGGGTTGTGAATACGGGAGGTGCGATAAGGGAGGAGAAGAGGCAAGATAATACAGTAGAATAAGGACGGGGGGAGAATGGAGGGGAAGAGAGAATGGGGAATGGTAAAGTGGAATAAGAAAAAGCAAAAGAGTGAAAACAGTGCAAATGAAGAGAAGAGATAGGGACAAGAGAGAAGGCAAATAAGGCCAATAAATAGAGAGAAAGAAGAAATGGAAAGAGATGGGAAGAGCAGAACGACAAAGAGGAAATAGAGAACAGGAGATTGAGTAAGGAATGGGAAGGGAAGAATATGGAGAAAGGAAGGTGAACTGGCGCGTGGGGGGAGGGGGGGGGGGAGGATGGCGTAGAATGAATTTAAAGGGAGATGGGTAGTTTTTTTGGTCCCCCTTCTTCCTCATAATAATATAATTAGCCCCATTAGTTTTAAGATTTTAAGACGTTCGCCCCATTAGTTTGTCGATTTACATCAACATCAAGACCTTTCGTGCCATTTATGTGTCGATTTTCTTCATAGCGAGCGAAAGCGTGCCTGTAACGGGACATTTTTCTATCGAAACATGTGCAAATAATATCTTCATGAGGGGTTCACAGAGTTCCATAATTATATACATGGACTGCACACAGATTTGAGTCTTTGCGAAGCAGTCCACAGTTGAAATAAAACCCGAGCATAATAATGAGAGAGAGAGAATGAGAGAGAGAGACGCTTGGCTTGCTGGCTAAGTGGTTAGAGTACGCTGATCATTAACCAGAATAGCTCGACCTGTAATGAGTCGGGAGATCGAATATATACTATACCACTGTCACTACTACCATTCTCCTCTGCTTCACTTCCAGCACCTAAATTTCTGCGTTAAAAAAAAAAAAAAAAAAACGCGAACGAGGTAGATCCAAGTAAAGTACTGTATTT
This sequence comes from Lithodes maja, assembly GCA_037953745.1. Classification (NCBI taxonomy): domain Eukaryota; kingdom Metazoa; phylum Arthropoda; class Malacostraca; order Decapoda; family Lithodidae; genus Lithodes; species Lithodes maja. The sequence continues at coordinate 99,801 of JBAKBP010004213.1, forward strand.
TTCATCACTCTTCTTCAGGACAAAGACATTGACTATCCATGTTCAGGATCACGTGAACAAAAAACGTATTAAAAGAAAACGAACGGAGGACTCAGGAAACAAAGAAAACGAAGATGGGGGGTGTGTGGGTGAGCAGGGGAATCTATGTTATTACGACTAAAGTTACCCCGGGGTTAAGGGGAGATGGGCCGTTTTTCTGGTCCCCGTCTCCCTCGTGTTAAGCCCCATTTGAGTTTAGATCATATGACGTCTGGCCCATTAGTTTGGCGATTTTAACACCTTTCGCCCTATTTCGTTGTCAATTTTAAGACATTTCGTGCCATTTAGGTGTCGATTTGTTCCTAGCGAGCCTGACATTTTTAGCGGAAATGGCCTTCGGCCGAGACCTTTTTCTACCGAAAAATTTACAAATTTACTCTTGAAGGGGTGTCTAGGGGCTGCTTTTCTAAGCTTGATGGAGGTCTTGCGAGGAAACTAAGGAATAAGGGAATAAATGAATTAACAGATCAAACAACGGCCCATCTCCCCAACTTAAGAGAGAGAGAGAGACGGGGACAGGGTTAAAACGACATGAGCAGGAGATGGGGAGGAAAACAGAGCATAGGGTACAATTTTCGGATGGTGAAATGTTAATGAAAAAAAATACCCAAGGGATCATTGGGTAAAGAAAATTAAAAGAGAGAGAGAGAGAGAGAGAGAAAAACAGAGAGAGCTACACCGCCATAAAGGATTAGCGGGGAAAGGAAATAAAGACCAAATTGAGAGGAAAAGCCGAGAGAAGGGGGACAAAAGAGAAGAGGATCCAAACGAACTAGATAACAGTGAATAGAGGTAACAGACAATAAATGGAACATGGAAAGTACAGATAAACCGAACCAGGGAAATACAATAAAGACGGAACAAGTAAATAATGAAAATATCAAGGAAAATGAAAACAAACAACTAGAAACCTACTAGAGAAAAGAGAATAGATAAAACAGATAAAAATGGAACAAGGAAAGTACAGATAAACCGAACCAGAGAAATACAATAAAGACGGAACAAGTGAATAATGGAAAGAACAAGGACATTGAAAAACAAAAACAAAACTAGACACCTGGGGACTTCACCTATTTATAATTAATGGAAGTATATCTCTGGAAACAAATTTGTAAATATAATTAAATGTTCTGCACATCAACTACAAAACTATATACGGTACACTATATATTGTTTAGCAAGTTGTATCCAAATATCAATCAAAATAGTTTATATTGAGCAAAACAAAACATACGGAGTCCACGAATTCGTACGAGTGGGATAATGACTATGGCATCCGAGTGTACAGTCACGAGCATAAATGCAGCGACATCAACCAGATAACGTCAACTCCTTCATCACGAGAGGTTTATACTAAGCTGAATAAAACCATCTGACGCTAGCTAGAATAAAATAAACAAATCATTATGAGCTTGAATACAAAGTTTAGCAATACCTTTAGAGACGAAGGGGCGAACATTAGCTGGTTGGTGTCGCAGTATTTATGCTCGTGACTGTACCTACGCCACAGTATTATAGTCTATAATACATAAATATAACATATATTATCTTGCAAGTTTCACCTTAAATCTGATAGTGTTGTGAATATTGTATCATAGGCTCCTAACTATATTTTGTTTCATTTCATCTGACGGTAAATTGAATCCCTTAGCAACTTATTTATCGATAACTAACGGGAATATAAGAAACTACTATATCTCTGCTTCATATTACTGACACATTTTCATAATTAACTACAAATTTCGCTACAAAACATGCACAGTAGGGGAGTAATCAAGATGAAGAGATAGCAATTTACCGTCAGGTGAAATGAAGAAGAGTATAGTTATATGTAAAATTAGAATACAAACTTGATTATAACCTAGAGAATTTATGAGCGAACTGAATTGTGGCCAAAATTACCAGTATCTTTCCCTCGTATCCACCACTTTCAGTTACTCCTTAATCTTTTGTTTTCTTCCTTTTTCCTATGTATTTCTTTGATCACTCTTTCCCTCGTGCAAATAATGCTGTATATTACGGTACCTCGTTCTTGTAATCCAATGTGTTAATTACTCCATATTTAAACTTTTATATGTACTCTCTCTCTCTCTCTCTACACACACACACACACACACACATATATATACCGGTATATATATATATATTCAGGATGAGTGTCCATGCTTTAATTCACTACACCACGGTGTGATAAAGGATACTTAACCTTACATGTATTTGTGAGATTTACTTTAATATATAATTAACATAAGTATATCCTACATGTACTGATTAACCCTTCCAACCCCGGCTGCCTTACAAAAGGACGGAGCTCGTATCCGGGCGATCTGGCTGAAAAACAACAAAAGTAAACTAAGGCTAATCTCGCTTAATATAATACCTACATTAATGAAATACATGTAAAAATGTGCGCCTTACCTTGCCGCGTAGAATGGCGTTGAGTAGAGCTCTCTAGCTCAACTTTTTCCGGAGTTATGGTGATGGAAGTGGAGGTAACTTTTGCCGCGTATTTACTTCGGCGCGTCCGAACACTCAACCGCGGCCCCGGCTACGACGCCCAGTTGCACTCGTCGCTCCACCCGCAATTATGCCGGGAAGCAATTTGATAGTGTTTTATTGTTTATTATGCCATTTATTATAGTTATTATGTTATTTTCACTCAATAAAGTTATTTACATGAAGTTATTTGTGTCTCTGTCACTTATTACTTAGTTTTATAATTATTATTATGATTATAGTGTCACTTTCACTGGACTTTGATAATTGATAGTGTCATTTTCACTTTTATGTATTGTTAGGTAAGCTAATAATATATATTGTGTCACTTTTACTTGTTCATATTGTTATGAAGGCACTTATTATTACTGTGTGTGTCTCTTTCTCTTATACTTAGTTTTATTATTATTATAGTGTCACTTTCACTGGACTAGGCTTATTGATAGTGTCATTTTCACTTATTTATTGTTAGAAATATATATTTTAGTGTCACTTTCACTTGTTCATATTGTTATTGAAGGCACTTATTATTACTTATGTGTGTCCTTTTCACTTATACTTAGTTATATTATTATTCTTAGCCTACATTTGAGTGTCACTTTCACTGTTGTCACTTCCACTTCAAAAGTTTACTAGAGTGTGGAAGTCGTTGAAGCAGGTGCCAGCACACAGTCCCACTTGACACTCGAGGCATTCCCAAGTGGTTTTTGTGGCTTTATGGAGTCTTCTTGTTGTGTGGCTGCACACATGGCACCTCTTCTGTATTCTGGATCTAGTATTAGGACCCTGGAAAGGAAGGGCGTTGAGCTGGTGCTTCCTGAAAAATTCAGCACACCCCGTTCTGTCCAGCTGACCTGGTCCTTGTAGTGCCCTCCCTGGTGTACCCGCATGTTTAGCCAGGAGCTCAAGTATCACCTGTTGGTGAAACTTCCGCAGGGACTTGTACTTCTTGGCTCCTGTAGTCCTCAGACGGTAGATGTTGTAGGCATTGAGGACCGACATATCTACAGTATGCAGGATAAACTTCTTGTACCACCTGCAAGATGTTCGCAGGCAGTCGATGAAGCCCATCTGCATGTCGGACTTGTCGATGAGGCGCATGCTGATGTTGTAGTCCAGGACAGCAGCTGGTTTCTGGACGGGGTTCTTCGTTCTTCGGTCCACCTTCCCTGTGGCGACCATCTCGGCTTTGTGGCATGTGGTGAGCAGGTTGACCTTCCGCTGGTCATGCCAGTGGATGGAGAGGATGGGGCCACTCTTCTTGTGGAAGATGTCCGTCTTCTTCGTCTTGGTTGGGTAGCCTGGCATGCCCTTCCTCTTGGCCTTGACTGTGCCGACAGTTCCGGTCTTGCGGTCATGGAGGTACTTGGTCAGGATAGGCGATGTGTAGTAGTTATCAGTGTAGAGGATGTGGTTTTTATGGAAGTGCCTCTCCATCATCTTCTTTACTACAGCGCCGCCAAAACCAATGAGGGGGTCAGTCTGAATTTCGCCCCCACTGCCGCTGTCCAGCATATACCCCGTCAAACAGTCGCAGAGGACGAAGAGCTTGATGCCGAAGCGGTGTCTCTTGGACGGGATATACTGTCGGAAGTGCAGCCTACCACGGAACAGGACCAGAGACTCGTCGAGGCACATCTTCTGGAAAGGAATCAGGTAGGTGGTGAACCGATGACGTATCATGTCATACAGCTTCCTGATCTTCCATAATGAGTCAGGAAGGTGAACTGCCATGTTGTTTGTCAGGTGGAGATAGGAGAGGATGTCGAAGTACCTGTCCCTGGACATGTACTTGCCAAATGCTGGAGTCGTTATGAGGTCGCCAGTGATCCAGTAGTCGGCCAGAATGTGCTTCCCTATATGTGTCATCAGCATTGTGAGTGCCAAGAACACATATAGTTCTGCCATAGTGAGAGCTCTCCATGCCACCATCTTGGCACTGGTCTTCCTCCCAAGAAAGTTGGCACAGATAGCATGGTGGTGATTTGTCTCTTTGACGAGGTATTCCATGACTTCATTGTCATAGAAGCCACAGAAAAGTTCACTGGGGGTAGCATCTGGGCCACAGGGATATGCTGGTGACACCCCGGAACCCATCTGTACCTCGTCAAAGGCAGGACAATCTAGCTCAAAATCTGCCCCATCTGTCCACACTAAACAGGTCGGATGCTCGAGCACGTGCAGCTGCAGCAGGCACATGCCCTGGATGCCCTGGCACACGCCCTTGGCCATGCGGACGCCCTGCACGCCCACGCCCACGCCCACGCGCAGGCCCAGGGGCATCGGCGTCGGCAAGCTGACCACGTCCACGACCTCGCCCTCTAACTCGTCTTGTCGGGACTTCCTCTTCCTCTTCCTCCTCCTCCTCCTCCTCCTCAGGCGACGTCAGGTCATCTGGGGCAATGTTGGGGTCGTCAGCATCCTCTTCAGGAGACAATTCGGGTGAAGAAGTGACCGGGCGTCGGCGGCGTGGGGCGCGGGAGGCTGCGGGAGGTTCAACAATGGGAGCCTCAGCCTCGGGAGTTGGGCTCCTTTTGCGGCGAGCCGAGGGCTTCTCCGCAGCAAATAATGCTCTATGATGCGGGACCCGTGGTGGCACACTGTGGGAGGACAATGCCGCCCCACTAGTACCACTTGTAGAGGCCCTTTTCACATCCTGAGGGAGAGATGAAGCCGAGGGCTGTGGGTGACCCGCGCGGCGTCCCGGGTCAAGGCGTCGGGACAAAGGAATGCGGGTGGTTGCTAGCCCAGGGTCGGCGTCACTATCACTATCTTTGCCTTCCCTAGCTTTTTCTGCTGCCCTGCGTGCTTTCTTGGCTGCACTTTTCACTAAAGATTGTTTGTAAAAGTATTTTCCCACTTTCAAGGGCGTACGGGCAGGCAAAGTGAAAGGTCCTGGGCTAGGGCTAGGGCTAGGCCTAGGCTGACCTAGCAAAGATAGCGAGGGGGTAGGCCTAGGTTCTAGCACACTTGGAAGTTCAATAGCACCTTCCTGAAACACTTCCACATCAGGATCATCACTACTGTCTCCCCCCTCAAATAAATCCACATTGTCGTCGTCTCCAAAACCAACAAAATCGTCATCTTCGCTTGCACTAGTAAATTGGTCTTTGTCCACCAAGCATTCGCCACTGCTTTCTTCAATGGCAAAAAGTTCTCGCTGTATAGCACTATCATTCAACAAACGTTTCACTTTCTTTCGTTGAGCTTTCTTCTCGGTTGCAACAGGCGTCGAAGTTGCGAGCGGTGTAGCAGTGGGGCGCGCGGGAGGTTGCACAGAATCGGACGCGGCGGAATCCATGATTTCACTATAATTCGCTATGGCGGGCACGTAAGAACTGATAACGGTAGTAGTTGAGGCTTGGTGGCGCTGCGATCGCCCCTACAAAGTAAATTTTGGCCGCACGCTTTTCAAAGCACGCTTTCAAGCATAGGGATTTTAACCCTCTCCGACATATGACGCGATTTTGAGCCGATTAGGGATACTTTAAAGCCTTTGTTACCATCAGGGGTATTTAGAAACCTTTAGTTTAGTTACTTCAACCTCTGCAGTTGTCTTTGAGTTAGCTGTGGGCAGAAAACTAATTTTGGAGAGGTAATTATAAGAGTGAGAGAACTCTATTTATTATTGCTAATCTGGCAACCTCTGCGTCATATGAGTCTGATGGGGTTAAAAGGACACACCGGGTACCGGCTTATCTGCCGCGCCGTCCTTTTAAAAGGACACCCGATCTGGAAGGGTTAAAGGATATACGGGTTTGTCTCTATATCTGTCTAACTTTAGGTCTATATATATATTGATATTATATATTATTATGTAGCATGATAATGAACAACAACCCCACTTTGGGGGTTATGTTCAAATATGGCAAATCATGATAATTATCTTGCAGCAAACTAGCCTCTAAATAGTCTCACAACAAGGCTAATATATAATTTAACCCTGGATAGGAATCATAGTGCCAAAAACGGAACGTGGTGGTGCGCGGAAACCGATATATGATCACCGCGCACCCAAATTTTGTTGCTCCGCCCTCAAATCTCGCTCCCCGGGAGGGACGAGTCAGTCTGTCCTCACCCTCTAACCAAGTCAGACCTGCACCGCTCACTCCTCTATCTAGACCGCCTAGAAGTTCAATCTGTACCAGTTCTGGGACGCCAATTCCCGGTAAGTAACATTTCTACATTCGTGAAAGTTTTGGAATTTGTGGATTTTATCTATAATGTGTTATACTTAGGGATCTATCATGTTTACACAAGCTAGGGGGAAGGTATTGCACCATGTTACCACAATCAGGCGCGGGTTAAGATGCCAGATGTCGCCACTAGATTTTTTTGTTTTGAGATTTATTTTTTGTCCTCAGCCATGGCCCGGCGAAGACTCACCCCTGACGAAATAAATAACCTCCTGGAGGAGTCTGATGAGGACTCTAGTCAGTCTGAAGAAAATATAGATGAAGAAAGTGAACATGATGACATCGAGGATGATCTCGTGGACATGCCACTGATGGCAACACCCCATGACGCTACCTCGCCAGTTTTGGCGCCAACCCTGGCGCCAAAACCACCCACGGATGCTCCCACACCACCCATGGATGCTCCCACACCACCCACGGATGCTCCCACACCACCCACAGATGCTCCCACACCACCCAGAGCTCCCTCACCACGTAAGACAAGGAGTACCTTGGCTACTCTTCGTAGAGACTTTTCATTTAGGGACCGGGAGCAGCGAGAGGAACGGCAGGCAGTCACGGCCTCCATACAACCCTCCATACAAGAACAGAGATGTCGCGTCTGCCCACCCACCTCCAACATCAAGACCAGGATGGTGTGTCAGCTCTGCAAACAATCAACCTGTCCGCACCACCTAATGAAGACCTGCGTGCATTGCCACTCTTGAAGGTGAGAAACTACATATTGTGTATTCATTTTTATTGGGTTTCTAAGTCTCAAAGTAAATAAACTTACAAACTAGGGGTCATAATTGTCAAAAAAAAATCATTGAAAAGTAAGGCTCTCAATGTAACGTAAAATATTTACTTTTTTTGGCTTTTTTCGTTTGGCAATTTTTTTTTTTTTTTTTTTATGTGTTATTGGATCGTTATTGATACTCCATGTGAAATGGGATACAAATCCATGCATATTTACTCACCCCATGACCTTTGGAAAGTGTGTTCGATTTTCACAGATTTGCGGCCGGAGCGGCGCCTGGAGATAAGGTTAACCCTTTGAGTCCTGTGTCCCAACGAATAAGGCAAACTCACAATATATATGCTCATTTGGTTCATAGGTTTTATATCTATGCTCAGTGTATGTTTTAGCCATATTCATTGACAAATATTATATTTATGAATATTTTCCCTAAGATTTTTGGCCAAAAAAGTCGGCCCTCTCAAATTTCAATCAACGTAAAATAATAGTGTAGCTATATATTAGTTCCTATTCCAATTTCAGTATGTTACATGTATTCTAGGATAGTTAGGGAATTCCCATATGGAATCTTGTCATTCTAAGTCAATATTCAGGTACCCAAATGAATTTTTACAAATACGACATGTTTTTTTGGAGTAAACAATTTTAACCCTTTTTTATTATTTCCACAGCTCGCGCCCTATGGGACCCAGCAGCTCAAGACCCCAACCTGTCATGCCTCCACCATCCCTCTACAATCCCTCCAATTTTCAGCCCCCTCAGACGTACTTGAGTATTTTATTTTTATTTATTATTTTGTTTTAAAGATAATATTATGATACATTTATTATAAATATGAAATTTACTTTGATTTTCAATTACACTCTCCATAATGTTAAGGAAGCTTTATATTTATTGTAGCAAGTGACAAAAAAAATCTATCTCAATTACTGGATTTTATATGAATATTTATATGCGGTGTGCCACACTTGGTACGAGAGGACCTTAATCGGAAAACAAATCCTACGATACCTATCCAGGGTTTTAAGGGGGGATGGGCATATGTATTTGCTCATATAGCTTATGTATCTTTATATATATAATTGTTTTTCTCCCTAAACCTCCAGTAAGCTTAAACAAAAAAAAACACCCACCCAAGCCCCTCCTTTAAGATTAATTTGTAAATTTTTCGATGAAAAAATGTCCCGGCCGAAGTACATAGGATAAATAATATTTACACCATTATCAAAATGAAATAGCCTACTTTACGTCTTATTTTGGATACCACTAGACAATTTTCTTTAGCGTATAATCTACCTCTAGAACTCAAAAGGGCTGAATAATGTCTGATAATAATTTTGAGTAACATGGTTCTTCCTATACTGCATACAATCTCTTCACGTACGCCAGCATAATTATTATATTAATATTATTATTTATATTTTCTTCCCTAGACCTCCATCAAGCTTAAAATATGATATACGTGCGAGGTGAACCATGTGATTATAATGAAAATTACCGTTAAGGGGGGTCACCGTTTTGTTTTCTTTATCTCTCTCTCCTTTTCTCTCTTTTCCTGGCTTGTATCCATTCAGCCAACTGTTTTAAGAGGTTTATCCCCATCCAGGTGTCGATTTCTTCCTGGCGAGCGATAGCGAGCCAGCATTGAATGGAAAAATCAGGCTTCGCCGGAGACATTTTTCTATCGAAAAATTTACAAAATTAGCTTGCTGTCAAAACAAAAATATATATATGCTGGCTCGGTACCGCTCGCCATGAAAATATTGACACCTGGTTGAGGGTAAACGTCTTAAAACAGTAGACTGAATGGGGCCTAATGCATAAAAGCCAAAGAGAGATGGAGAGAAAGAGAAAAAAGCGAGGTGGGCTCCCTTAACCAGGAAAAAGTATAACACAGAGGAAAAATAAAATGCAACTAAAAAAGTGAGTGGAAAAGACTAGGATAACAAACAAAAGGGATCCAGGTTTCCCACAAGCGCTTTTCCCAGCATTTGGAAATACCATATATCGTCTGGCAGCTTCGAAATTAGTAAGGTTGCATTTCAATATTTTTCTGTATTCTATTTGTTTATGTGTGCATACATACATACATACATACATATGAATACCGGTATGCATATATATATATACAGCATATATTGTTACGTATCTTGATCCTCAAGTGGTTAACTTGATGAATCTAGATAGCACAGAGATATATATATTAACCCCTTATTGGCGGCGCGCAACATAAGTCGAGTGAAATAAATTTGGACTATGTGGCGGCGCGCGACATAGGTCGTGTGGCAATTTCAGCACGTAATGTTGATGAGAGAGAGAGACAAGTGGTGGCAGGAGAGTAGCGAGCGTATGACTGCTCCAGACCACCGCAGCGGACCAACACATGAATCCCACCCTCCTCCACCCTCTCACACTCACTACATAGTGAAATGTATGGGTAAAGTACCGAATTACATGGTTTTTGCACTTTGTTGCGCGGTTGTTGCAAGAAAACTAGCCGTCATACAAGGATCGTTGTGGTGTCATTGGAAAGCTCTGTTTATGCCCTTTCAGGGATAGATACTTGTTTTACGCTCTGGGTCTTATTTAGGCATGAAAATGATCACGTAAACAGCCCTATTTTGGGTAAAAACACCCCGCTGGTGGCTACATATTATATACCGCCTAGGCCGCTCTTAAGGTGTTAAGGTATCAGTCAGCTGAAGGCAAAACAAAAGTAAAATCTAATAAAATTATTTACTATTGTTGCTTCCTTTCCTTTTGGATCTTAGGACTTGGTATCCTTTATTGACTGATACTCTTTAATTATGGAAAAATACTGAAACTAATTAAAGTCATGTAGTATTTATAAAGAATTATTATTTAACCGAAGCTCAGTAGGCTATGGTTATGAACCGAATAAGTTATATCTAAAGAAGGTCTATTAATTATATACCAAGTCTTGAAAGATAAATATTAAGGTAAGAATAGTTCTGTCTCTTACCCTTTTTGAAATGAATAGATAGTTTTCTTATATCATGTCCTTTTATTTATATTTAATGTACAGTAGTTATTATTCTTGGTTCTTGTCTTACGGTAATAGTATTATATTATTATTATCAGGATTAATATCAAAGTCACATAACAAGTTAGATATATATTTAATAATTAGATAAATGTATTTCTTAACCACGTAACATTGAGGTTTGATTATGAGTAAATTAAGTTACAGGATCGCTTCATAGATTCGATTAAGGTCTCACTCAAATAATATGAAAAGCAAAAATAATATTTTGAAGCTAAAAGAATTTTCTTCAGCTTAGGAAATCACTAGAAGTAACATTAAAACAGCCATGTTAGTCTAAGGCGATATTACTAATATGAGACAATAGTATCACCGTACTTGTTCTTACCAGCAATGTAAGCTTAATTAAAAGAAAATTAAAGAACTCGTAAGTATTAAAATAAAACAATAGTATTACTTTTATCATAACCCAATTACTTGAAGAGTTGCTTTAGTCCACAAGTCAGTCAACTAAAATAGTTAAGTACATAATAGTAGCGTTAACGTTAATTCCCAATCACATATCTCACTAACCAACATAACGTAAGTGTTTACACCGAACACACACTTATATAATCTGACTGACAGTCACAATCCCATTATAATACTTCACCCCGTCTTCCTCCAACTGCAAGTTCACCTTCCCAACTCCAAATGAGACTGATTTGAATGCCCACTACTCGGGTCTTATATACTATGCAATGATGGTGTAGGAACGAATCAGGAGACGGGGGATGGTGCGCGCCCCAATCACAGCCCCTCTAGTTGCGTAGCAGGTGCGTGGTCCAATGGCGTTGATAGGCGTCGATCATCGTCATAGCGTCGGGTCATCGAAGTAGTTTGCAGGGTCCCCATATTACGCACGAAGGTGTGAAGGCTTGTTTGCTGGTATGCAGACAAGCTGGTTTCTCACTCGCTGGTTCACTCGCTGGTCTGCTTCGCCGCCTGGGTAATTCGGCACTCCTTCAACTCTTAATTCTAACTCTTAAATAAACATACAGGGCTCCGTATGTCAGAATATATATATATATATATATATATATATATACCGGTATATATATATATATATACTGTACTATATATATATATATATATATATATATATATATATATATATATATATTGTCACGGACCTATAGGCTCTGACTGTACGGGTTCACTTCCACCCTTCAAACGCATCAACCAGTCTGAGATCGGGGTCGGGGCTTCAAGCAACCAAACCAACAGGGGCCCGAAACTTCGCATCCCAATATCCTTCTTACTTCTATCCCTCTCATTTTGATCGAGCAGAGTTTCGAAGTCTCACTCAATAAATATGTAATTCAAATTAAAGTTCAATGCTATCTCTCCTCATGAACACCAGGGGGTGGAAGTTTCTTTTCTGGTCACATTAAATTTACCGTTGTCAATGACGGGGCGGGAATAATGAGTGGGGTCAGTGTTATCTTAGACTTTCTCGGTGCAACGTTCTCGGGAATATCGCTTCCAGAAAGCGTTGTTTTAAAACTCCAGGAACTACCCCCCTTCGGTTTGACTACGGGAGATATCGTGACTATAACTTATATTTTCATTTTGATTTTCTTTTTTGTTTTCATTTTGTATAAATTAAATATTTTGCATTAATATTAATTACCATTGTATTTGTTTTATTTTGTTTTATAACTTTAAATTATAATTATTTAATACATAATGATTTTGTTATCTTAAATTTGATTTTATTATATTAACAAAAATTGTGTATTCTTTTCTTATCCATATATATTTATACCCTAATGATTAAATGAAGTGAGGAAGATTAACCCTATATAAGATCCAGAAGACTACTTTGAAATCTGATTAAAATACGAGAACAACTCTTAAATTAAAATATCATCTTGGTAATAAATATTAAAATACGAGAACTACTCTTAAAGAGACTTTACCTGAATACTAGTACTTAATTAATAAAAGTACTTATCCATACTGAACACCCTTAAACTAAAGTTCAGTCTTTGTGTTCAACCTAAAGGTCACCCTCTAGACTCCTTCGGGGCCAAATCTTTAACTAAGCTAGTTCCACTAGTCTCTCCAAACTTTGGGTTGTAACATATTATATATATGAGAGAGAGAGAGAGAATAAGCTCATGATATTATTAGAATAGACAATCAGGAGACGGGAAGAAATCTGGAAGTATGCTATTTAGAAATCGAGGAAATCATAAAATTTTGTGTAAAGATTTGCAAAGCGAATAATAATCCAATCGAAATGGCAAACTGAGTTGGCAAATGGAACCAGCTTATCCCCAATACTTATTTAACCCCTTCTGTACCGGCGACGTCTTTTATGTTTTATTAAAGCCATATTTATACGATTTTGTGTAGTTTAAGAAGGATATGTGGTAGTAAAAAGGGTTAAGTGAGATAGTTCGAAGCTTGTTAATGCTGGAGGCCCTCATTAAACTGAATATAATCGTCTAATAGTAGCCAGAAAAAAAGTTACAAAAACACCGCCGGTACAGAAGGGGTTAAGGGGAGGTATTTAGTTTGTTCCCTAGACCTCCACCAAGCTTTTTAAAAATCCCCCACTACCCCCCTTTCGAAATAAATGTGTAAATTTTTCGGTAGAAAACTGTCTCGGCCAAAGGCCGGTTTCTTCCAAAATATAAGCTTGCTGTCGCTCGCCAGGAAAAAATCAACACCTAAATGGTACAGTCTTAAAATTGACAGAATTGGAGCGAAAGGTTTTAAAATTGACAAACTGATAGGGAGAACGTTTAAAATCTCACAACTAATGGGGTTAAACATGAGTGAGAAGGAGAGTCAAGAAAAAACTCCTCAAGTGAAAATCTCCCCTTAATTGTGGTGTGACGCCTGCAGCTCGGCAGAACGCCACGTGGGCTCAGCCGCTCGCTTGGCCACTCGCTAGCACTCGCCGGGGCAAGGTATTTGGCTACAGTCTGTCTACAATGTTGTTCTTTCTTTCATAGTGTTCGTGTTGTTACAGACAGTCCCGTGGAGGTCTTTGTTTTCGTCTGTGACAATGGGAAGCATTTTATATCATGAGTTGAACATAGGATGCATTGTATATAGTTAAGGAGAGAGAATAATATAGGCAGTGGGGTGGTAGTGTGTGCGTGCGTATACATGTGCTGCCTCCCCCCTCCCCCACCAGCCAATCAAGAGGCGCGAGACAGCACGCGCGCGAGCCTCTTGATTGGCTGGTGGTTCCTGGCGCCTTCTGCAGCCCTGCTGCCTGGTGACGTAGCGGCCTGTGATTGGCTGACCACCATGCCTTTGTGTGTGATCCTGGAGGGGTCCCGAGGAGTTCCTTCCTCAGAGCTTTCCTGACTAGCATACCCTTCACATGTCCCTTGCCCCCTGTCTCCCGACTTCTACCTATAGAGCACTTTCTCTCTCTCTCATTCTTCTACTCTATTTAATATCATAACTTCCCTTTGGTTCTGCACGATTTCATATATCGGCCATCGTATTATATGCTGAAGCTCTCAGATAACACATGTTTAGTTAGGCATTTTGGAAGGGTTACCAATTTTGTCTGTAGAGGTTCGACACACTCACGGTGTCTCCCTTCCTGTATCTTGGTGGTCTGCTGGGGGATTTAATGCTAAACTGGGATAAGGCTACTGGTGTTGTGATTTCCGATGTGTACTAGGTTTTGTTGAACCTGTTCAATCGCAACGGAGACGTGGGAAGCCTAGGTGGTCTTTCTGACTGTGTATCTTGTGAGTTTAGCACTGTGTTGCGAGTGAGGGCTTTTGCCTCTGCCACCCAACACTGTGCTAACTCGTTTGCTTTGACTTTGAGAGGGTCGCTAGGAGAGAACCAGATACTAGCGATCTGGATCTCTCAAGAGAGCACCCCGTCAATTAATGTAATTTGGCCGCACAGCCTTAAGGACTTCGCTAGGCTACGAGCCGCTTGCTCAGCCATTGTTTCCTAGTCTACTACATCCCAGTTAGACTTTATTCGCCTAGCAAACACCAGATTTAGATTATAAACTCTTTCTGTTATGTATTGTTACGAACTGGCACTCGGGTACACAAGGGCTCTCAATCAGGACTCTAATACGGCTCGCTGCCACAACGGAAACACACGATCCCAACCCCTGAGTACTGCCAGCTGAACAAAAAACACCAATACCCTCCAGAGTTGAATCTGCTATAACGGGGTATACAAGAACTCGGTACTAGTGTTCAACAACAGACTAATAAAGAGACAGGAATTATCTAGGCTGGTAAACAATCAAACAATGAAGTAAGAAACAACAACACAAAAGAATAGTGTTGGCCAAAGCCGAAGTAATCCACCCTTGACTATGAACTTAAAAAGTCCACCACCCTCTACTTCGGATCGGCACTATTACGTTACGTTAATTAATAGTCCTTAAGCATCGAGCAAGGAATCTTCTGAAAAAAGTTAGATGCTTCTCGGATGGATGCTCGTAAGAAGTACGTATCGGATTTTGAACAGTAATTCAATAAGCAAAAACACTGGCAATTAAATACTATTAAAGGCTTAAATTGGCATAAGAATAATTAAAAGAATATGCAATAGTAAATGGCAAACATAAAAAGGAAGTACTCCGCAAATGCAACGGCAATAGCCTACTCGGATTGTGCTCGTGGGCCACTAATCACTAAAGTAGCCAAGCTTGCAACACATGAAATCAATAGTGCATAAACAATATCATACATAAGGAAAGCTTCAATACTATTCTGTATCTACTAATTGAGTAAAGTCTAGCTGGGGTACTGTGGGCAAAAAGGTAGCAGTGACTGAGCAAAAACGGCTTGTAGCCTAGCGAAGTCCTCACGACTGTTTAAAGTATTACGTTAAAACTAACAAGTTCACTTTGAGAAATCCAGATCCCTTGTATCTGGTTTTCTCCCGGCTCCTTGACAAAGTAAAAACAAACTGTTAATAAAATACAGGGTGGTTAGGCTCTTGCCATCACACACTGTAAATTATTAACTCAACACAGTCAGCCGCGAAGACAACCTAGGCTTCACTGAACCGAAACGAGTATGCAGGTTTATCGCTTAACCACTGCATCAAACAACAACTCGTAACACAGAAAAGCCTTACCCCAGTCTAGCATTACCTAGACTAGCAGAACACAGGAATAATAATAATAACACACAGGGAAATGCATATACAAGTGCAACAAACATAAATCAATCCTATTCTAAGTCAACCCTTCCAAAATAGGCTATCTAATAGGCAAGTATCTCGTGAGAACTCAAGCGATAATACGTTGGCTGACTAGCTCTGCACCAACGGGACCATGGAAGTTAAACAGGGCAGGGAAAAGAGGAGATAAGAATGTAATGTAGTAGAGAAAGTTCCCATCAGTCCGAAGAATATATATAGTTAGCAAGGGAAATGAGAAGTCGCTCTGCCTAATGAGTTCTGATGAAAAAATGGCTAGACTTCCCTTTTATACCCGGCCCTCTAGTGAGCCCAACGTGAACTACTAAGGACCGCCCACTGACAACCATTACGTAATTTCTCTCTCTCCTCTGGGATACACAAAGGCTCCCCTAGCACTGAGGGAGGGAGGAGTGCTAGTGAGTTAGGCCTACCTCCTGCCTGGCATACCCACTGACACCTAACTGTGGCTGTTTCTCTTCCCATCATTACAAATAAGTTTTACACACAATACTTATAACTAATGATATAAAATAGAACTCGTTGACTCAGATGAAAACAAAATACATATTCATAATACTTATAGTACAACGGCTCACACGAACTAAGTTAGGAAACTCTACATAGACTACAGCCAAAGTTCCTGCCCTGACGATCCTAGCGAGAGTGGGGCATGACTAGGCATTCTGTACAGCATGCTCACACGTGGACATGCGTCACACCTCCCCCAAGATTTTACTCGCTCAACCTTGAGCTAAAATCTGACTAACACAGAACCCCATCAAGCCCCCCACACCCAGCGACCGCATGGCACTAAAACAAAGCTGAGTTTATCACCAAAACACATCTTCTTATTAAAAAAAAATTCACATTTTATAACTCCTCCCAACAATAGCAAAAAGACACCATATCATGCTCCCAGAGCGAGCTTACAGCAGCTCAGCCGTTTGATAGTTTGTGGACTACTCCAACTCTATAGGCTATGACAAACTTATACGATTACCTATATCAAAAGAAAGAGTTTTTTATATGATTTTTATATTTTAATATGTTTTTCCCGGCTGCACTATAAGGGCAGCCTATTTTCCTCCACTCAAACCCACACACCTGTGATAGCCTACGACTGATCATCCACCCTTGATAAACAATCCGCGATCACATTGTCACATCCAGCAATATGACGGATGTCCAGGTTATACTCCTGCAACATCAAAGACCACCTGGTCAGTCTCATATTGCGATTGTGAAATTGATTCAGGAATCTCAAAGGGTGATGATCAGTGTAGATAACCACGACTGGGCCATAGGCTGGAACATACACCTCGAAGTGCCTGAGCGACAGCACAATCGCCAGTAATTCCTTTTCTATTGTAGAATAGTTCTTTTGCGCAGCATTGAACTTCTTAGAAAAGAAACTTACTGGGTGTTCCACACCTTCATTGTCTGTCTGTAGCAAGACGGCACCAGCCCCTACACCACTAGCATCTGTTGCCAGCTGAAAAGGCCTGTTAAAGTCTGGGGCCCTGAGTATCGGGTGAGTACATAGCAAATGTTTCACCAAAGTGAAAGCCTTTTCAGACTCAGGTGCCCACAAAAACTTTTTGTCTTTAGATAACAAATCTGTGAGAGGTGCCAACACCGTTGAGAAATTTTTATGAAGCGTCTGTAGTAGCCTATCATACCTAAGAATCTCATAATCTGCTTCTTGGTTGTTGGGTGCGGAAATTTATTGATAGCCTGTACCTTGTTCTGAGGAGGGCACACCTGTCCCCTTCCCACTACAAACCCAAGGTACTGCACAGTGGCTTTTACGAAGTCACACTTTGCCAAATTTACTACCAGACCTGCTTCACTAAGTTTCCGGAACAAGGTCTCAAGGTGCTCACAATGGCTCTCAAAGTCGTCATCATAAATGATTACATCGTTCAAATATACGGTGCAATTTGGAATGTCCTTTACAATTTCATTCATCAGGTTCTGAAACGTTGCTGGTGCATTCTTAAGTCCGTAAGGCATGACATTGCACCGGTAGGTACTCCTGTCCACAACAAAACCACATACCTCTTTAGCACGCTCGGACAAAGGTACTTGCCAGTAACCTTTTACTAAATCTACTTTAGACAAAAAACGAGCATTACCAATTTTGTCAACACTATCATCAACCCGAGGAAGAGGATATGGGTTAGTTGGAGTCAAACCGTTTAACCTACGGAAATCAATACAAAAGCGTACCTTGCCATCTGGCTTAGGCTGCAGTGTTACGGGGGAAGTCCACTTAACTGTGCCTTTCTCTATCAACCCTCTACCGAGCATATACTCCAACTCATCCCTCAGAGCTGGTAGTTTTATGGGGGGCACACGGTACGGGATTGACTTAAAGGGTATATGGTCCCCCACGTCAACATCATGCATAGCCTGAGTAGTGAGGCCTGGGTGTTCAGCAAATACAGTGGGGTATGAACCGAACAACTGACGGATAGCATCAAACTGCGGCTCAGGCAAATGAGCTATAGCCTCGTCAGCCCATAGGCTCGAGTTCCCCGCCCACTGATCCGCTGAAACATGGTGATCCCAGCTATCCTCCTCCGAAGCTTGACTGTCCCCCTCTCCTTCTCCACCACGGCCGCAACAAGCCAACACAGGGACAGTGAGAGGCTCAGAGGGGTGCCTCACATACTCTTTAATAAGGTTCACGTGACATAACTGGTTCTTTTTCCTCCTGTCTGGGAGTGGCAACCAGGTAATCTAAGTCTGAATTTTTTTCTACAATTTTATAAGGTCCAGTATACTTCGCAGAGAGGGGGTTACCAACCAAAGGCAACAAAATTAATACCTCTTGTCCTACAGTGAACTTCCGGAGCCTCACTTTGCGATCATACCTGTCCTTCATCAAAGCTTGTGATTCTGTCAAATTTCTACCTGCCATCTCCAGACTCTCAAGCATGCGCTCACGGCTTTCAAGCACATACTTTAATAATGGACAAGGCTGCACAGTCCCCTCCCAAATTTCTTTCAGCATGTTAAGGGGGCCCCTGACATGGTGTCCAAAAATCAGCTCGTTTGGACTAAATCCCAGGCTCTCACCAGGTACCTCCCGAGCAGCAAACAGCACATAAGGCAATCCAAGATCCCAATCCATACCGTTGTCAGCACAATAACACCTGAGCATGCTTTTAAGTGTAGCATGCCACCGCTCAAGCACCCCTTGACACTCAGGGTGATACGCTGACGATACTACTGCTCGTATCCCATGCTGTTGCATTGTTTGCTTGAACATGTTGGAGGTGAAATTAGATCCCTGATCAGACTGAATCTCCTCCGGGTACCCGTACCTTGAAGTACCACAACAAGTTACTGACTACCGTCTTAGCCATTCCATTTTTCATAGGGTATGCATCGGGGTATCTAGTGGCAACATCCATTATGGTTAACAAAAATTTATTTCCAGCCTTAGTGGGAGGGAGTGGACCAACCATGTCAACAATAATTTTACTAAAGGGTGGCCCAATCACAGGAATAGGGTGTAACGGAGCCTTAGGAATAACTTGGTTCGGTTTCCCGACACGTTGACAAATATCACAGGAGTTTATCCATGACTGCACATGAGACTTCATCCCCGGCCACCAAAACAATTTCCCCAAAGCCGCCACCGTTTTCTTGGCACCCAAATGTCCTGATAATGGAGAATCATGAGCCAACCTAAGCAAACTTTCCCTGCAGCCCTCTGGCACGACCAGCTGGTCAACTGTACCTGATCCGCCCTCCCAGTTCCTTTTAGGATCTTGATATCGGTGGTATAAAATTCCATTAACGAAAAAAAAATCCCCTGCCTTTGCATCCCTATCTTCTAACTCCACAGCCCCATTGGTACACTGCAAAACCTCTGGATCCTCTAATTGCAACTTTCGAATGTCTGTGGGAGCCAACATGTCTAACTGCTTGGTCAACAACTCATGCCCTCCCCCAACATCCAACTTAGACATCCGGTTTTCTCGCTGCAGGTAACGGTGCTGTCTCTGAGTCTCTGCCTCCTCCACTACTTTATCAACTGTGTTAGGCACTGGAGTTACAACAGACTCGGTCAAAGGTCCTGCTATTGGGTCTTTTGGGAGAGCCACTGGTTCTAAACTCTTCAAACTTTTCCCAGCCTTCCGCTTCTCCTTAATTCCCTTCCTCTGCTGTTCTGTGGCCTGGGAAATAGGCTGTGATACCTTAAATGCTTGGGAACGAGTTACCACACATGCCATCTGTTGGTGTTGACAACTCACTACCCACTCTTGTTCCTCCCTACTCACGTCGGCCGGACTCTCGGCAACGACTAAGGGTGGAACGTCTAAAGTAGGCACCGCAAAGTCGTTGCCGAGAAGAAGGTCGACGCCCTCCACTGGCAATTTCTCAACGATCCCAACATCTAAGTCCTTAATCACACCATCAACTTCCAGCTCCACACGAACCAATGGGTATGACCTGGTCGCATTAATACCCTGAACAACAACCACCTGTGCCGCATTAATTGGTCGCCCCGTGAAATTCTTCAAAAGTGTCTGTGAAGCTCCAGTATCACGCAAAACTTCCACCTTATGCTGGCAACCCGCCCAACTTACCCTACCGGTCCCTCTATGGGCGCAAAAGACATCACGGACAGGGGACGAGCCTTCCTGAGTCTTATACATAGCCTGTGACCCTGCCGCTGGCAAACTACCCTGGGTAAATCCAGACAACATTTCAGCCACACCTATGCTGCACACCAAAGACATGGCTGCAGTTGGCGGCTTACTAGGACAAGATTTTGCATAATGCCCCTTCTTTCTACAATGAAAACATTCCACTTCCCCTATCGGTCTCTTCTGATAAGGGGCGGAGTTCTGACCCTTCTGTAATGGGACGGCTGTAGTCTTTGGTTCAGTCCTGGTATCTTGGCTTTTAAACTGAGGTTTATATCTATAGTGATTGTCCTGAGCTCGAGGGTTTGGAGTATCGCGCCCCTTGGGAACTGCATAAACACGCTTTACAGATTCACATCCCCTGATTAGCTACAACCTGAAGTCAGCCATCTCAGCTGCCTCTTGAAGAGTTCTTGGGTTCTTTTCTTTAATAGTTAGTCATTTCTGCACCAGTACACTTATAAAACTGCTCGAGCAGAAACAGCTCAGTCAACTGTTCTGCCGTCTCAGCGTTCTCAGAACGTGTCCAGTTTTTAAGTGCATCTTTTAAGTCCCGGGCATGTTCAAGAAAGGTCGCTTCCCTAGTCTTTGTAACACCCCGAAACTTCAATCGATATGTTTCCGGTTGCAACTCGTATGCCTGTAGGACAGCTCTCTTCAATTCTGGGTAGTCAATGCAAGACTCTAAAGGCAGTGCATCATAAGCCTTCAGACCCTTACCCGTAAGTCTTGAGGAGACTAGAGCTGCCCACTTCTCTTCAGGCCAATTATGCTCCCTACACTTCTTCTCAAAACTATTACAAAATTCTGTGACTTCAGGTTCACTAAATACCGGCACCAATTTTACTATGTGGGCTAAGGACTGTTCTCTTACTTGGCCCTCACGGCCCATCCGAGTCCCTGTCGACTCTGCACGAGTCATATCGAATCCCGGTGGATCATATATACTTTAATTAATTTCATTGGGGGTGTGGTGGTGAGATTAATAAAAATAATATTATTAGTAGGTTTAGGGATATTTCTTCGAGAGGCCGGTCTATATGATCTGTGCCCCATGAATATTCTTTCCTCTCACTTAAACAGTAGGCTACCATAGTGCGGTTGGGAGTATGAACATGATTAGATTAATATCCAGTATTCGAGAATGGATAATAAGTCGTAGGCGTGTGCATAAACCTTTAACCGTCCTGGTGGTGTAATGGTTAAGGTGGCAAAAATATGTGTGTGATAACCCGGGTTCGAATCCCGGTGGATCATATATACTTTAATTAATTTCATTGGGGGTGTGGTGGTGAGATTAATAAAAATAATATTAGCACAATATTTCTCCGAGTCGTACCTAAGCTCAGCCTCATGCTTCCTGGTCTCATCCTCCTGCCTCCTAACCTCAATCTCATGCCTCCTAGTCTCATTCTCATGCCTCCTAGTCTCATTCTCCTGCTTCCTAGCCTCAATCTTAGCAAGCTCAAGTCTAAATACCATATCTGGAGACAGGCAGGAAGAGGGAGCTGCCACTACTGAAGGAGGGGGGGGGGGGGGGGGGGCAAAAACTGGGGAACCACCACGTGCACCACCCGAGGGCACTCCAATCTGCCAATTCTCATCCCTCTGTGGGAGAGTGCTAACCTCCGGTAACTGAGTGGACGGCACTGTGGGAGTCGAGTGAGAGGGGATCTGGGGAGGAACCCCCCCCAAACGCCCTCTCCTCCGAAACCCCATGTCGCCCACGCAACACCCAGGAAATCAGCTCCCCCTTGGACATCCCTGCTACATTGGAAATGCCCAAAACCTTGGCTATCAGGTGCAAGCCACAAACATCCACCCCAGTCAGCCTCTCCTCCGTCACGTGGTACCGCTTACTCACAAAAACTCTAGCATCCTCCTCACTGGTTACTAACGGCACACCTTCAAATGACATCTATCGCTCATCGTCAGTGCTAATGCACGACATACTGAAGTCCACAAACAAATTCTCGAGACAAAAGTGTTAAACTTCCTATGCAAGCACTAATTACTAAATTAACTGGAGTCTCTTAAATGCTTCACTAATTGCCATACAAAAAAAATATTCTTCAATATGCACGCTAAAATACAAACAAACAAATGTTGTACAACTCTGCAAAAATTTATACTGTTCACAAAATCCTAAGCAAGGTCGCCATTTGTTACGAACTGGCACTCGGGTACACAAGGGCTCTCAATCAGGACTCTAATACGGCTCGCTGCCACAAAGGAAACACATGATCCCAACCCCTGAGTACTGCCAGCTGAACAAAAAACACCAATACCCTCCAGAGTTCAATCTGCTATAACGGGGTATACAAGAACTCGGTACTAGTGTTCAACAACAGACTAATAAAGAGACAGGAATTATCTAGTCTGGTCAACAATCAAACAATGAAGTAAGAAACAACAACACAAAAGAATAGTGTTGGCCGAAGCCGAAGTAATCCACCCTTGACTATGAACTTAAGAAGTCCACCACCCTCTACTTCGGATCGGCACTATTACGTTACGTTAATTAATAGTCCTTAAGCATCGAGCAAGGAATCTTCTGAAAAAAGTTAGATGCTTCTCGGATGCTCGTAAGAAGTACGTATCGGATTTTGAACAGTAATTCAATAAGCAAAAACACTGGCAATTAAATACTATTATTAAAGGCTTAAATTGGCATAAGAATAATTAAAAGAATATGCAATAGTAAATGGCAAACATAAAAAGGAAGTACTCCGCAAATGCAACGGCAATAGCCTACTCGGATTGTGCTCGTGGGCCACTAATCACTAAAGTAGCCAAGCTTTCAACACATGAAATCAATAGTGCATAAACAATATCATACATAAGGAAAGCTTCAATACTATTCTGTATCTACTAATCGAGTAAAGTCTAGCTGGGGTACTGTGGGCAAAAGGTAGCAGTGACTGAGCAAAAACGGCTTGTAGCCTAGCGAAGTCCTCACGACTGTTTAAAGTATTACGTTAAAACTAACAAGTGCACTTTGAGAAATCCAGAACCCTTGTATCTGGTTTTCTCCCGGCTCCTTGACAAAGTAAAAACAAACTGTTAATAAAATACAGGGTGGTTAGGCTCTTGCCATCACGCACTGTAAATTATTAACTCAACACAGTCAGCCGCGAAGACAACCTAGGCTTCACTGAACCGAAACGAGTATGCAGGTTTATCGCTTAACCACTGCATCAAACAACAACTCGTAACACAGAAAAGCCTTACCCCAGTCTAGCATTACCTAGACTAGCAGAAAACAGGAATAATAATAATAACACACAGGGAAATGCATATACAAGTGCAACAAACATAAATCAATCCTATTCTAAGTCAACCCTTCCAAAATAGGCTATCTAATAGGCAAGTATCTCATGAGAACTCAAGCAATAATACGTTGGCTGACTAGCTCTGCACCAACGGGTCCATGGAAGTTAAACAGGGCAGGGAAAAGAGGAGATAAGAATGTAATGTAGTAGAGAAAGTTCCCATCAGTCAAAAGAATATATATAGTTAGCAAGGGAAATGAGAAGTCGCTCTGCCTAATGAGTTCTGATGAAAAAATGGCTAGACTTCCCTTTTATACCCGGCCCTCTAGTGAGCCCAACGTGAACTACTAAGGACCGCCCACTGACAACCATTACATAATTTCTCTCTCTCCTCTGGGATACACAAAGGCTCCCCTAGCACTGAGGGAGGGAGGAGTGCTAGTGAGTTAGGCCTACCTCCTGCCTGGCATACCCACTGACACCTAACTGTGGCTGTTTCTCTTCCCATCATTACAAATAAGTTTTACACACAATACTTATAACTAATGATATAAAAGAGAACTCGTTGACTCAGATGAAAACAAAATACATATTCATAATACTTATAGTACAACGGCTCACACGAACTAAGTTAGGAAACTCTACATAGACTACAGCCAAAGTTCCTGCCCTGACGATCCTAGCGAGAGTGGGGCATGACTAGGCATTCTGTACAGCATGCTCACATGTGGACATGCGTCACAGTATGCATTATTATTCACGGCATTTATTAGTCTAGGTTGTTGTTGAGTTGCACAACCCTAGTAGGCTGTTTCGTTGATGAGGAAGTACTTCTTTTGCTGTTTGAGTTCCTACTATTGCGCAGTTATTATTCCTGTGCCAGTTAACCCTATATGTCCTTACAATTGTCATATCCTGTTCCTGCTTTATACTACAGTTCAAAATCCGATACGATCATCTTACCCCAGCATCAGACTTTCTTCAGAAGATTCCTGCTCGATGCTTTGGGACTTTCGTTCACTTTCTTTAGTATAGGAGTGACAGTTCATTATTGTTTAGAGAAACTTTAAATATACCTTCTTCTAGTTTGCATTAAATCATTGCAGTGATTTAATTAAGATCTCTATCTTCTCCTAGTATACAGTACCTTATTACCGTAATTGTATGTTGTTGTGATCAGGCTGTATCAGAGATCATCAGCCTGTAGTAGTAGTGCACTTATACTGAGTTATAGGATACCCCGTTATCGCAGATTTAACTCTGGAGGGTATAGGTGTTTTTGTGCGCCGGCATTATAAGTTCAGGGGTTGGATCTAGTGTTACCGTTGTGGCTGTGTGCTTTCCTAGTCCAATGATTAAGAGCCCTTGTTTTATACGAGCCCCGGTCGTAACAAATGGCGACCTTGCTTAGGATTTTGTGAACTTAGAGAAATATTGCAGGAGTGTTGTGGTCCTTTGTTTTTGTTTAAAGGAATATAGTGGACACGTGGATTTTTTTTTTTGGCAAGTAGTATAACACTTAAGAGTCTTCGAGCATCTGGCATTTTTGAGTGAATAGTGCTGCATAAGAGTTTAGGTACTTTTTTTTATAAACGTTGAGAATTTTCAGTGGACACTATGTCGGACGACGGATCAGTGTACAGTGAGGACACAGTACGGGAAACAGAAACTGAGGTGCAGCAGCGGGCTTTGTTAGATGACATTAGAGTTATAGCTAGTGAGGAGGATGCAAGGAAGTTTCTGGAGATACCTATTACTGTTGACCGGGTGTCGGGGATTGATCGGTATGGTCTCCAGTGTTTGGCCACGGTCATGGGGCATGTGGGCACAAGCAGCATGTCGAGAGGTGACCTGGTGGCCTGTGTGCTCGGCGGGGTGCGTGGGGCTTCAGGTGGAGCGGGAGCTGGGGCACTTTCGGCCCAGCCCCCATTCCACTCGACTCCTACCATGGCGCCCCCTCGGGCTCCGGAGCCGGGTACGGTCCCGCAGGCCGATAGACACTGGCAGCGTGGTTTGCACTTGGGTGAGTCTCCAATTGTTGCATCTCCTCCTCCTCAAGGTTTAACTGCAGATATGCTCTTCCAGCTTGAGATGGCTAAGATGCAGCTGCAGCAGAAGCGGGAATCTGAGCAGCAGCAGCGGGAGTTTGAGATGGCTAAGATTCAGGCTGAGGAGAGAAGGGCCAGATATGAGCTTGAGCAACGAAGGCATGAATCTGAGATTGAGATGTCCAGGATTCAGTCTGAGGAGAGAAAGGCCATGTACTGTGCAGACAAAGATCTTGAGAAGTCTAGGGTGGAGTCGACAGGGCAGTGTCTCGGTTCTGGGAATCGAGGTCTTGATCAGTCGTTATCGCACCTGCTCAAGTTGGTCCCTGTATTTGATGAGTCGGGTGTCACTGAATTTTTTATGCGTTTCGAGAAGAAGTGCCGGGAGCACCAATGGCCCGAGGTTAAGTGGGCAGCCCTTGTTTCCTCTAGATTGGTTGGCAAAGGACTCAAGGCATATGATGCGTTGCCCTTGGAGTCGTGCATCGATTACGAGGTATTGAAGGAGGCTGTCCTGCGGGCATATGAGTTACAACCAGAG
Organism: Lithodes maja; assembly: GCA_037953745.1. Lineage (NCBI taxonomy): Eukaryota > Metazoa > Arthropoda > Malacostraca > Decapoda > Lithodidae > Lithodes > Lithodes maja. Next base: position 125,987 of record JBAKBP010004213.1, read on the forward strand.
ACGTACAGATTGAAGTTCCGGGGTGTAACGAAGGGTCGTGAGTGCACCTTTCTTGAGCATGCCCGGGATCTGTCCGATGCATTTAGAAACTGGCTGCGTTCTGAGAAGGCATCGACGTTTGAGGAGTTGAAACAGCTGATGCTTCTAGAATTTTTTTTTAAGTGTACGGGTAGCGATCTGACGTTGAATCTTAAAGAGAAAAACCCAAGAACTCTTCAGGAGACAGCTGAGATGGCTGACCTTCGGATGTCACTGATTCGTGGGTGCGGGTCTGCACAACGGAACGATGCAGGTAACAAGGGGCGCAACACTCCACCCCCCCCGAGTCAGTGATACACCATATAACCATTACAACAAGAACAACGATACTAAGTCTGACCATAAACCTAATACAGTCCCGTTTAAGAAGGGTCAGGGCCCTTCCCCACCTCAAGGGAAGCCCAAGGGGGAGTTAGAGTGTTTTCATTGTCATGAGAAGGGCCATTTTGCAAGAGCCTGTCCAAGCAAGCTACCTAATGCAGTCGTGTCTTTGGCTCGCTACATTGGGGTGTCCCCGAAGTCGTCTGAGTTTGCCCGGGGTATAACGTCAGAGGCTGGGACACAGCCAGTGGAGAAGAATCCGGAAGGCTCGAACCCTGTCGGCGATGTCTTTTGTGACCATCGAGGGCATGGCTGCGTGAGGTGGGCTGGTAAGAAGCATGGAGTTGAGCTGTTGCGAAACACGGGTGCCTCTCAGACTTTAATGAAGAACTTTACTGGTAGACCAATAAACGCGGCACGGGTGGTTGTGGTGCAGGGTATCAATGCTGTCAAGTCATACCCGTTGGTCAGGATGGAACTGGAGGTGGATGGTGTGACACGAGAGTTGGATGTGGGTGTTGTGGAGAACTTGCCTGTTGGGAGCGTCGACCTCCTTCTCGGCAACGACTTTGCGGTGCCTACTTCTGAGGTTTCACCCTTAGTCGTTGCCGAGAAGCTGGCCGACGTGAGTAGGGAGGAACAGGAGTGGGTAGAGAAATGTCAAGTACAACCTATGGCGTGCGTTGTTACAAGACCTCTTGCATCCAAAGTGTCACAGCCTATTCCTCAGTCTTCTGATCAACGGAGGAATGGTTGGAAGAAGATGGCTAATGTTGGTAACAGTTTGAAGAGTTTAGTACCAGCAGCTCTTCTTGGCAACTCAGTATTGGCACCATTGTTGGAGTCTGGAGAAGCCCCGGGACCTGTCACAGCTAGTGAGGAGGTTGGGCAGGAAGAGATTCCGAGGCAGCAACGTTATGCACAGAGAGAACAAAGGGTTGCTCAGTTTGATATTGGGGGAGGACTTGGGTTGCTTCGGAAGCATCTAGACAGGTTGTTTCCCTTAGATATTTGTAAACTGCAGTTGGAGGATCCGGAAGTTCAGAAGTGTGGTAATGGTGCTGTCGAGATTAAACACGAGGACGGGAAAACATGTCATGTGAACCTGTTGGAGGAGTTTGTGAGGCAACCACCTGAGCAGCCTACTGTCCCTGCGTTGGTCTGCAGCGGCCAAGGTGGAGAAGGAGAGGGGGGCAGTAGGGCACAGGTGGAGGAGAGTAGGGATTATCATGTCTCGGCGGAGCAGTGGGCGGGGGACACGAGTCTGGTGGCTGTGGAAGCGCTAGAGCACCTGCCTGAGCAGCAGTGTGCAGTGCTCCAGCACCAGCTCGGTTCATACCCCACTGGTCGTGCCGGGCCCCTGAGCCTCACAACTCAGGCGGTGCAAGATGTTCCGCGGGCAGGTCACGTGAATGTTGGGAGACCGTTAGCCTCGTTGTTTCGGTGGTTCAAGGTGGGCGACGAGGCTTGGACATGGTTGGCAGGTCAGGGTTGACCCATGGCTGCCAAGGGTGGTTGTCAAAAGGAGGACTTTGAGCAGATTGGTGAGGTTGGCTGTGGCATAGAAGTGCCCAGTCGTCGTATAGCCTCCCAATGCTGCTCTAGTCGATTGCAACAGCCCTACCATAGACCGACTGAATCTGGCCATGTCGCTAAAAGCGGTGATGCTGCGCAGGCAGATGTAGTCGTAAGGAATGCGGGAGTGCGCATGTACGGTATCGGCGGGGAAGCCTTAGCAATAATGAACTATGGGAGTGACTGCACAGGTGGTACTGATTGTCCCTCTTATGATCTGGCTGTTCTAGGGACGAAAGTGGAGAAGGAGGGAGACTACAGGTTAGAAGCTGCGGTCTCTGCTGGGTTGTGGGAGGGCACTAGGATTGTTGTTCTGCGAGATAAGTTGTTTACTAGGCTGTGGCAGTGCATCCGCATGTTTGTTGCTTCTCCAGGCCTGATGTACGGGGTAGAATCCGACATGGAGGCTGGAGACAGTGCGAGGCTCAGTTTAATTCCCTATCGTATAAATCCTGCTAAAAAGCCTGTCGTGAAAACAGAGCTAGACGACATGTGGAAAAAGGGTCTGAGGGATAAAGGACATTATGAGTGGTCGTTGCCAGTGAGTTTGCAACCTGAGTTGAGTGGCAAGATCAGTGTGTGTGCATTATCCCTGACAGACACCTATCCATTGCCCAAGGGTCTGAGGGATAAGGAATGTCGTGAGTGGTCGTTGCCTGTAACTTTGCAACCTGTGTTAAGTGGCAAGATCAGTGAGTGTGTTGATTGCGAGAGTGTGTGTGCATTATCCCTGACAGATGCCTATACCTTATCGAGAGTTGACGACACCATAGACCGCCTCGGGGCTGCATCGCCTATCACGAAGGTAGAACTAGTGAAAGGTTATTGGCAGGCCCCGTTGCCGGAAAGAGCGAAGAGAAATGCCAGTCTTGTGATGAACTGGGCAGTTTATCAGTGCCAGGTGTTGTTGTGCTGCCAGAACACAAGTTGGATGTGTGGCATGCTAAGGGCACTGATAATGTTTTGGCTGATTGTTTGTCACGGGAGGGTTTGTTTGCAGGAGAACCCTCGCCGTTCAGTCAGTGTGTGTTGAGAGTGGAGAAAAATCAGGCTGCCCCTGTAAATGCAGCCGCCATAAACATATTAAAACAAAAAATGAAAATTCTATAAAAAACTCTTTCTTTAATAGTTAAATTTTGTTTAAGTATGTTATAGCTAAAGTTCTGAGTCGAACCTGTGCTTCTCTCAGAAGGCTGGGCTAGTAGAAGCTCGCTCTAGGAGCATAGCAGTATGAATTAATTAAGCTATTGTGTTGGGAGGGGTTGTAATTTGTTTTTGATGAGAACTGAGCTTTGACTTCTTTGTTGCGAAGTGGTTAGGGGTGGCGAGTCTTATCGGGGTTCTTCTTGTCAGATATAGAGCTCGTGGTTGAGCGTCTAATATCTTGGGTGGGGTGTGACGCCTGCAGCTCAGCAGAACGCCACGTGGGCTCAGCCGCTCGCTTGGCCACTCGCTAGCACTCGCCGGGGCAAGGTATTTGGCTACAGTCTGTCTACAATGTTGTTCTTTCTTTCATAGTGTTCGTGTTGTTACAGACAGTCCCGTGGAGGTCTTTGTTTTCGTCTGTGACAATGGGAAGCATTTTATATCATGAGTTGAACATAGGATGCATTGTATATAGTTAAGGAGAGAGAATAATATAGGCAGTGGGGTGGTAGTGTGTGCGTGCGTATACATGTGCTGCCTCCCCCCTCGCTTTGTAGGCTCGCGCGCGTGCCGTCTCGCGCCTCTTGATTGGCTGGTGGTTCCTGGCGCCTTCTGCAGCCCTGCTGCCTGGTGACGTAGCGGCCTGTGATTGGCTGACCACCATGCCTTTGTGTGTGATCCTGGAGGGGTCCCGAGGAGTTCCTTCCTCAGAGCTTTCCTGACTAGCATACCCTTCACATGTCCCTTGCCCCCTGTCTCCCGACTTCTACCTATAGAGCACTTTCTCTCTCTCTCAACTTCTTATCTCTCATTCTTCTACTCTGTTTAATATCATAACTTCCCTTTGGTTCTGCACGATTTCATATATCGGCCATCGTATTATATGCTGAAGCTCTCAGATAACACATGTTTAGTTAGGCATTTTGGAAGGGTTACCAATTTTGTCTGTAGAGGCTCGACACACTCACGGTGTCTCCCTTCCTGTATCTTGGTGGTCTGCTGGGGGATTTAATGCTAGACTGGGATAAGGCTACTGGTGTTGTGATTTCCGATGTGTACTAGGTTTTGTTGAACCTGTACAATCGCAACGGAGACGTGGGAAGCCTAGGTGGTCTTTCTGACTGTGTACCTTGTGAGTTTAGCACTGTGTTGCGAGTGAGGGCTTTTGCCTCTGCCACCCAACACTGTGCTAACTCGTTTGCTTTGACTTTGAGAGGGTCGCTAGGAGAGAACCAGATACTAGCGATCTGGATCTCTCAAGAGAGCACCCCGTCAATTAATGTAATTTGGCCGCACAGCCTTAAGGACTTCGCTAGGCTACGAGCCGCTTGCTCAGCCATTGTTTCCTAGTCTACTACATCCCAGCTAGACTTTATTCGCCTAGCAAACACCAGATTTAGATTATAAACTCTTTCTGTTATGTATGCATTATTATTCACGGCATTTATTAGTCTAGGTTGTTGTTGAGTTGCACAACCCTAGTAGGCTGTTTCGTTGATGAGGAAGTACTTCTTTTGCTGTTTGAGTTCCTACTATTGCGCAGTTATTATTCCCGTGCCAGTTAACCCTATATGTCCTTACAATTGTCATATCCTGTTTCTGCTTTATACTACAGTTCAAAATCCGATACGATCATCTTACCCCAGCATCAGACTTTCTTCAGAAGATTCCTGCTCGATGCTTTGGGACTTTCGTTCACTTTCTTTAGTATAGGAGTGACAGTTCATTATTGTTTAGAGAAACTTTAAATATACCTTCTTCTAGTTTGCATTAAATCATTGCAGTGATTTAATTAAGATCTCTATCTTTTCCTAGTATACCTTATTACCGTAATTGTATGTTGTTGTGATCAGGCTGTATCAGAGATCATCAGCCTGTAGTAGTAGTGCACTTATACTGAGTTATAGGATACCCCGTTATCGCAGATTTAACTCTGGAGGGTATAGGTTTTGTGCGCCGGCATTATAAGTTCAGGGGTTGGATCTAGTGTTACCGTTGTGGCTGTGTGCTTTCCTAGTCCAATGATTAAGAGCCCTTGTTTTATAAGAGCCCCGGTCGGAACAGTGGTAAAATAATATAACATTTAATAATGTCAGCAAAAAACAGAACTTGGAATACACAAAGAAAGTCGAGCGAGAGAGAGAGAGAGAGAGAGAGAGAGAGAGAGAGAGAGAGAGAGAGAGGAAAATAAATATGGATAAATAGAGAGAGAGAGAGAGAGAGAGAGAGAGAGAGAGAGAGAGACACTTACACTGCCATAGAGGAATACCAGGAACAAGGAAATAAAGACCAAATTGCGGGGTAGGGGCCCGAGAGAACGGGACAACGAAAATGGGTTGGAACGGAACAAGGACAATTTGTTTGTAGTCTTGGACAATCCAACGTCAAGGCTATTAACCTAATTGCAATGACGACTTGTCTAATTTGACTGCTATGTCGTCATTCCAACCGCGGTTAAAAAGAAAACGTCTAGAATCTACTCCTTATCTTGCTCTAGGAGACGTTGTACATTAACCAAAACTACCACCGAAGGTGAAAAAAGCATAGAAGAGAAGAAAAAGGGGTTTACCTTAGTTACCGCTCAAGGCCCATCCCGTGTTCCGTCATGCGCAGATCCCTGTCGAACGTGCGCATAAGCGACCCTCTCTTGTTATCATTTTTTTCACGCGTCGCCATTGTTGAAGTCCGCTTTTGTTGTGCTCCTTCAATTCACCCTGTTTTAGGTTCGTTTCGGCTTTTCTGGCCTTCTTTTTGTTAGACAGATGTTACGTGATCTAGGACACACCTAAATGGGCTCCTCAGTGTGTTTAATGGAGACGCATGTGGAAATAGCTACCGAAGGTACGGGGGGCGCTTGGCGTTCCCCGTCTATATTTTTTCATTCTTTCTCTTTTCATATTCTTTTTTCCTGTTAGTCTGGGCATAGTTTAGCTTTTAGCTTCATTTAGCCTAGCTTGTTTATCATTCAGGACTTGCTATGCCCCTATGGGTAGAGGTTAACGAAGGTAGTGAGACCATAGTTATTAGAGTTATGTATAGACCGCCAAATATGAGTAGAAATGACGGAACGTCATTATGGGAGGAAATTAAAATGGCATCAAGGTTTAGCAATGTGTGCATTATGGGGGATTTTAATTTTCCGAATATAGATTGGCAGCATCAAATAGGAGACTCTGATTCTGAGGAGTTTATAGAGGTAGTACAAGATAGTTTTTTATTTCAATTCATAGATACGCCGACTAGAGGTAATAATATTCTCGATTTAGTTTTCAGTAACAATGAACATATGGTAAATAATGTAGAGATAGGGGACCACCTAGGAAATAGTGACCACAATTCTGTGTATTTTAATATACAATGGAAAGGTAATACCAGAGAGAATACAACATTAATACCTGACTTTAGAAAAGCCAATTATGGTGGGTTAAGAAGAGCCCTATCAGCGGACCCTATGGTCAAAAAATTAAGTCGATCCAGGTGTCCAAATGAGTGTATCCCTTCTCAGGCACCTGTCATCTTAAGTCAGGAAGAGACGTCAACCTTGGTAGATACACACGATAATTTTATCAAGTCAGTATTCAATGCACAAAATAAATACATCCCCAAAAGAAAATTTAGATCAAGACAGAACCAACCCAAATGGATGAATAATAGACTATTAGATCTTCTAGGACAAAAGAGAGGAATATATAGAAAAATTAGAAAAGGCGAAATTCACCTACTTGCTTACTATCAGAATCTATCAAGACAGGTAAAAAAGGATATTAGGAAAGAAAAAAGAAATTATGAAATTAAGGTTGCCAATGACTCAAAAAATAATCCTAAAGCTTTTTACCAACTATATAAATCCAAGGTTAGAGATGTAATTGGTCCCCTTAAAACTTCGATAGGAGAAATGACAGAAAATGATTTAGAAATGTGCAGTACATTAAATAGTCAATTTCTTTCCGTTTTCACTAATGAAAATTTGGCACAGTTTCCAGAAGTCCGTAAGGTATATAGCGATAGTATAGAAAATAGGTTAAGTACGGTTACTATAAGTAGAAATGATGTGCTTAAGGAAATTGACAGACTGAAACCTCATAAATCGCCTGGTCCTGATGAGGTATATGCTAGAGTATTAAAAGAATGTAGGGATGAGTTAAGTTACCCATTAACATTTTTATTTAACAAGTCATTGGAGACAGGTATAGTTCCAGAAGCATGGAAGCTTGCAAACGTAGTTCCGATCTTCAAAAAAGGTGACAAATCAATAGCATCCAATTACCGTCCCATTAGTCTTACATCAATCATAGGAAAGCTACTAGAGTCAATTATTGCTAGTAAAATTAGAAACCACTTAGATACATTTAATTTAATAAATTCTTCTCAGCATGGATTCACTCAGGGACGTTCTTGCCTTACTAATTTGCTTAGTTTTTTCTCAGAGGTATATGAAGAAGTAGATAATGACAAGTCATATGATATAATATATTTAGATTTCAGTAAAGCTTTCGACAGAGTCCCCCATGAGAGATTGATGAGAAAGGTTGAGGCGCATGGAATAGGTGGGGCGTTGTTGGGATGGATTAGGTCATGGCTAATTGGTAGGAAGCAGAGAGTCTGCATAAATAGTACGAAGTCAGAATGGGGAGCAGTCAAAAGTGGTGTTCCCCAGGGATCTGTATTAGGTCCTCTGTTGTTTGTTATATACATAAATGACCTTGATTTAGGTATAACTAGTAGGATAAGTAAATTTGCAGACGATACCAAAATGGGGAGAACAATTGATTCAGATAGAGATATAGAGTGCCTCCAAAGGGATCTAGATACCTTACACGAATGGTCAGTAAATTGGTAGATGAAGTTTAACATTGACAAATGCAAGGTATTAAAGATAGGGAAGATGCATACAAATGTTAAATATAAACTAGCTAATGTGGAATTAGAAAACTCGAATTGTGAGAAAGATCTAGGTGTGTTTGTTAGCAATTATTTGAAGCCTAGACAACAGTGTATAAGCGTTCGAAACAAGGCAAACAAGATTCTCGGGTTCATCTCAAGGAGTGTGAGTAACAGAACTGCTGATGTTATCTTAAAACTTTACTTGTCATTAGTGAGACCCCATATGGATTATGCTGTTCAATTTTGGTGTCCTTATTACAGAATGGACATAGATTCATTGGAGAGAGTACAACGTAGAATGACAAAAATGATCCATAATATTAGAAATCTTCCGTATAAAGAAAGGTTGAAGAAATTAGGCTTACATTCGTTAGAGAGACGCAGAGTTAGAGGGGATATGATAGAGGTGTTCAAGTGGGTTAGTGGGATTAACAAAGGGGACATGACAAATGTACTAAAGCTCAGTGATAGCGAAAGAACGCGTACCAATGGTTTCAAATTAGATAAATTTCGTTTCAGAAAAGATATAGGCAAATATTAGTTTGGTAACAGAGTTGTAGATGGGTGGAATGGACTACCAAGTGCTATAGTGGGATTAAAAACGATAGGGAGCTTTAAGATAAAATTGGATAAGCATATGGACGAGAAGGGTTGGGTGTGAAGGGGGATCAGCAGGGTTGGGCCAATCAGCGCTCTGCAGACCCCCGTAATCCTGCGTTAATCTCTAACCGTTTTGGTAAGATGATCCTCAGGGTATTAGAGTGTTGAGCCTATAATTGGGCTTTGTAATTGGGGTTGTGTGGGACAGGGATCTGCCTTGCTTAGGCCAATCGGCTTTCTGCAGACTCCCATTTTCTTATGTTCTTATGTTCTTATGAGTTCTCATTTTTTTCATAGCCTAGGTGTACAGTTGGTTCACAATCTGAGATTTCGTGGTGGCGGTGCTGTTTGTAGTGTTTGTGTCAGCCGCATAAATAGCGTTATTCCCGAGTCCCCCCTTTCGAGCCTTCACTGTGTCTCAAGGGCCTGGGCGCTTGGTGGTTCGTGATATCCAGGGGTACCCCACGGGGGCCTCTCCCTCACACCACAGGGTTTTTCGCCCCTGACACATTCTCTACTCGCGGCTAGGCCACCCTTTTTCTCGCCAGTTTCATTTACTGGTTTTTTGTGTTCCCTTCCTGTTTTCACCTCCATCCTTTCATAGCTTTTGCCCAATCCTGGGGTACCCCACGGGGGCCCCTGTTTGTGCCAAACCACCCAACCTGCCACTTCTCCTCATGGGCTTTGCTCTATCTCTGTGGGTTGGGTGGTTCCCGGGGGATGTGCCTCCTCTCCCCTGGTGTGTCTTCCTTGCCTCTCCCTTGACCGGTTGAGTCAGGATATTATCAAGGAAGACACTGCTCAGCTTGATGGTCATCGTCGCTTGGAGTTCATAAGGAGTTGACGCTTGTTTGCGGGCCTTTTTTGGTTTTCCTGGACGCCCCTCTCGCTTTTTCGGCACCGGGCCCTCTCGGCCGGTCCCGCAAATTTGCGGAGTGCTCGATTCGGTCCTCTGGGTCGTTTCGGCTCCCCGCAAATTTGCGGAGATCGCTGGGGGGTCGCGTGGCGATGTAGGAGGTTTGTGTCGGTACGGTTCTACCTCCATTGGCCCGCAAATTTGCGGTTATAGTTGGCTTTCACTGTTGACCCTTTTTTGTGTCATATTGTTGCCTGTTACTATATTGGTGTCTACACTTTATGGTGTTAGGGCCCTGCATGTGAGGTGTTGAGTGGTGTTTAACACTTTCTCCATCTTTGCAGGTTCTGCTTGTGCTCTTGCGCATCGCCCGCCCTCATCACCTCCCTCGGTGTTTCCGGTTTCGAGTGAGTACGCTTTCCAGTTTGCATGTGTATTCTTGTTTACCCATGCTCATTCCCTGGTTTTTACTGGACATTCTCTTCGCTTACTCCGTCACCGTGCTGCTTATGCTGTGTGTTCTTCCATTGCAGGTGTGATGCCTTGCTTTCGCCAGGGCTGTGGCTCCCCGTGTTTAGAGTGCCACAGGTCCTGCCTACGCCACTCCCAATGTGTGTCCTCTACGGCCTACCTCCCTGCGCTGTGTGGCCCGTGTATGGACCTGGTCGATGTCGTGGACCATCACCCTGGTTCCTCTGACGCGGCGGTGGCCTCTGCATCCCTTCAGTCCGTGTGGGCGGTGGTCTCCCACCACATTCGATCTGTGGGCCATCGCTCCCCGGCTTTTGTGGATGACCGGATCCGTGTGGCCCTGGGCATCCCTGACCCGTCTGGGGGCCGTTTACCTGGCCCTCTCCCTGCTCGGGCCCTTCTTCCTGGGTCCCGTGGTCGGTCGTCGCATCGTCGGGAGGATCCCCAGCTCCGTCCACGCTCTCGCTCTCCTCGTCGTCCATCCTCTACTGCCCCTCCTCGTCCTCCTGATGGCCTTGACTCCGGCCGTCGCCCTCGTCATGGTTCTCGCCCTGAGGCCGGGGTTAGCGTCTCTGCCCCTGTACGCCCTCCCCTGGCCTCTCCGGATAGGGGCTCTACTACTTTCCGCCCGCTTCCCCTGCACAAAAGACGTCCTCTTCATGTGTCCTCTACGCGCGCGGATGTACATACTGTAGCTGGCCCTCTGCTCCCTCCTCCTACTCTGTCCAGGGGGGACCGCCAGGTTGTAGTTGCTTCTCCTCCTACTTCTCCTGCTTCTGTGCCTCTTCTTCCTTCGTGGTCTCGTCCCAAGGTGGAGGTCCCTCCCTCCTCCTCCTCGGTGTCGGGCCGCCCTGTTCTCTCAGCCCCGGGGATCCTTGCTCTGTTTCCCCCCGCGGCTCCTTCTGACCTCCTTTCACCCGGCCAGCCTTCCCACTCCCGTCATCCTACTCCTCTTCCTTCTTCTATACCTGATCTTCGACTTCCGGCTCCCCGAGTGGGTACCCCGCCGCTTGACTCGGTAGAGTATAGCGAAGTTTCGGGGTCCCCTTTCTCGGGGGCTGACGTGTCGCTGGAAGAGGGGGATGATGATGTTTCCCCCTCGGGCGTTAGTGAGCGGGGGCGAGACCCTCTGGGACGCCACGGCAGTCGTCGCTCGCCTTCTTTGGGCCGCGACGCTGCTGTTTCGTGTCATGGGTCTCGCTCTCGCTCACGCTCGCCCCTGCGGGCCGAACAATCTTCGGGGGGGTCGCCTCTCTCGGATCGATTTTCGGCTATGCAGGGGTGGGTTGTGTCACTCTTCGACGTGCGATTGGAGGCGATGCAGGAATCCCTCTTGTCGCGCTTCTTGGCGGTGACACAACCTCAGCGCCTCACCCAACCTACCCCTGCTTTGGTCCCCCTCCCCCTCCCCTCTGCGGTGGACCACATTCCCTCTCGCCCTGCTTCTCCTCCTGCCCGGTCGTCGGATAGCACTGCTCCTGCCCTGGCTGAGGTGGTTGCCCCTGCTGTCTCCCATGCGGGGGTCCTCCGTCTGCTAGGGCAGGGTCCGCGCTTGCCCCCCATCCAGAAGGCCAAGGTCCCGTCGAGGACTATGCCTCTCCTCTATGGCTCCTTGGCTGTTTGGAAGGGGGTGCAGGCCTCCCACCCGGAGCGTGCTACCGATCTCCCGTCAGGTGAGAGGGCCCTACCTTTGGGCTGGTCGGTCCAAATTAATGATCGAATGCAGTTCAGGGCGTTCAGGGTGGATGGTCAGGTGGCCGACGTGGAGGTGCGGGCTTACCCGACGAGGACTGACCTTCAGTACTTTTCGGTAAAGCCCAAGCCCCCGTCTGCTCCTCGGACTAAGCTCTGGTCAGACTTCAGCCGCCAGGACATTCTTCAGGATGTTCAGTCCCTCGCTGTTTTGACGGGACTGTCCTCCTATGGGACGGGTTTGAGCGACGATGGTAAGCCTGGCTTAGCCGTCGTCCTTGATAATCCTCTCCCATTGGAGGCCTGGTTTGCTGAGGCCTTAGAATTTGCCAACCGTTCCGTAGACAGATCAGTTTCAGTCCCTCCCCCGGAGTCGTCACTGCTTTTGCCTCCTCTTGTGTCTGTCGGCGGATTGGATGGCAAGTTCTGGTCCTGGATTAGCGCTCCCAAACTTGAAATTTGTGCTATTGCTAACCCGTTCTTTTCCCACCCAGATAAGTCCTCTGTCGACAGGGATTTTACCTTGCGGCAGAGGGTGGCGAACTTATTGTCTTGTCTTTTAGGTTCCCTCCAGACATCTGTTCACCACCTGCGACTTATCGAGGCGACTGCACCTGGCGATCTTCGCGAGGGTTTGGACCACGTTCGGCGGATCCACCTTCAGCTCGCGGTGTCTTTGGTTCCCGAGCTGAAGGCGGTTTTGTGCGAGGCTACTCGACAACGCCAAACGGTAAGGTCCTCGTTCTGCCGGAAGGCCCCTTTGGATATTCGTCAGGGTTTGTTATACTCTGAGCTATATACATCGGGGCTGTTCGCGCAGGATGCTTGGGAACGCTACGCTTCTCTGTCAGCGGACCCTGCTTACGACACGCAAAGACGCGCTGTGTCGCGACCAGGGTCTTCGCAGTCCCGTCCTTCTGCCGGTCCTCCTCGGAGTGCTGGCGCCGCTGCTGCTGCCAAGAAAGGGCGCAGGAAAGGGAAGTTGCCGGCTAGAGCGTCGGTTCCACCTCGCACTTCTGCTCCTGCTCCCTTTCATCCCCGCCGAGATGGGGCTGGCCAGCCTTCCACTTCCGGCCGCACTTCGACGGGGTCCGACGCGCGACGGACAGGGGATGGGGTGACCCGCCCTTTTCGGCGAGGTGGGGGGGGTAGAGGTGGTCAACGTGGGTCTTATGACCGCAAGGACCGTACCGGGGGACCCTCCACGTCAAAAAATGTGTAGGTTCTCCGGGTCGGTCCCCTCCTTGTTCTCCTTCTCGCCTCGCCGAACGGGTCGCTCACCTCATCTCGGGGGCTCCCACAGGTTGTTTTCGCCCTTGCGCCCCTCGGTGGCCGCGAGGGACGTGGGGGCGGAAGATTGCACGGAGGGGTCTCACCTGGAGATGGAAGTCCAGACCCCCACTCAGCTCTTGTCAACGAAGCCGGCCTGTCTCTTCGGAGGTGGCCGCCGTGATTACATCCATGCACGAGCAGGGAATCGTCAGGGAGGTGAAAGCCGGTCACCCGGTTTTCCTCTCCCGTGTTTTTCTGGTACCGAAGAAGGACTGCGACGCGATGCGACCGGTGGTGGATCTGTCGGCCCTCAACGGGCACATCGTGAACACGCGATTTCGGATGCTAACGGTGCACCAGGTACGACTGGCCCTGCGACCTCTGTCGTGGGTAGTGTCGCTGGACCTCAAGGAAGCGTATTGGCACGTCCCTATACATCCTCGTTTCCAGCGATTCTTGGCCGTTCGGACTTCCGATCGTGTGTTCATGTTCGACAGGCTTCCCTTCGGTCTCAACATCGCGCCGCGGATCTTCTCGAAACTGGTGAAGCAGGCTCTGGATCCTCTCCTCAAGGGCGGCCTCCAGATCCTGTTTTACTTGGACGACTGGTTGATAGTTTCAGACACCCTAGAACAGTGCGTTCGCGACACCCTCACGGTAGTTCAACACATCACACAGTTAGGGTTCAAAATAAACATTCCCAAGTCCCGCCTGACCCCGTCGCGTGTCGTGACGTGGGTCGGTCTCGAATGGGATCTGACAAACGCTACGGTTACCCAGAGTCAGCCAAACGCGGTGAAACTTCGC